>OMNV01002121.1:40390-61509 GCA_900303265.1 Brotula barbata
GGAAAAAATGTGGTGGGGACGAATGAGTGATTGAATTTGTGAATGGAGAGACTCAAATATATGAGTACGGGATAATAACCAAGCCAGGAACCCATTTGGATAATAGGTGTGTGTGTGTGTGTGTGTGTGTGAAGGATTCATCACATGGCAGGGACAAAAAATGTAATCACACAGTCACACCGCGGAGACTTGTGTCGAATTATTCGCACCGTCTATTGTCCCACATGACATTTATTTTAGTTAAGGTTTGTCAAAGAAGAGGGTTTTAGTGCCCCCTGCTGGCAACAGTTAAAAGTTTCAACCTCTATATATGATTTGATAAACACAAAAAGTGGCTGTAGGAGTTTTAAAATATCAGTATCTACATCACTGTGACATCATTTCCTGTTCTCCAGCATAATCCTACCAGGCTACGCTTCATCTGCAGCTCTTTACCACGATCAGGTTGAACACATGGACCGTAACAATTTAAATATGGATGAGATGTGACTGACGTTTGGTATTTTTAAATCCTGCGTGCTTCCTCCTCCTCCTCCTCCGTACTTCCCCCCGTGCGTGTGTCTGGCACCAGCAGCAGAGATAAACCTTCTTTGGAATGCTGCTAGGATTAGAGGAGGTCTTCACCACCACAGCTCCACTCAGCGTCACAACCCACACAGATGAAAATGTCACTGTCACAAGTTACAGAGTGAATTCTTTGGTGAGAAAGTGTTTGACCTGAGCGATATAAAAGCGATTAAAGTCTAATGAACAAAGATTGAAAAGTCGCCATCAAGACAGGAAACGAGGCCGTCTGAATACTAATCGCAAAACACATTCATTTCACAAAAGTTCAACACTGCCAAATCCAAAGTCCTCGGAGGCGTTTGGTCCATCCCCTTTGTCATAAATTACAAAATCTCATATGCAGGGATGCAGGGCGAAGATTATGATCCATTCATTGACCTCTATTGAAAACCTGGCTAGCTCATGAAAAAGTTAATTACTGATATCAAACTAATAAACTGCCACAATAGTTCAGGCAAAAGTGAACAAAAAGCAAATCTGAATGACTCTTAGGAGCCAAAAAGTCTTTTTTATTATCTTGTGTTTTTTTATTCATTTCTAAAAAACAAAATTTGTTCCACTATAATTCATGCTGTCATTATATCGGCTTCTTCCCAGCTTTTGGCCAAGTTTGCAAAGTTAAACAATAAATCAAAGTTTATATATACTAAGGGAGCTCGTGTCAGAATAACAAAGAAATATGGCTAAAAGTCACACGGTGCTGCAGGTTGGAGGTGGATGCGTCTTGATTGCCAGCAGAGTTGCAGCTGATTTATCAATCAGGCAGCAACGCATTTAAGCGTCTGTGGGAGAGGCTGCAGTGCTGCCTGCCGCACGCTGGCAGTTTAAATGGGAAAATCAAAGCTCTTCACCTATGTTTTTGTCAGGGAGGCAGAAAATTCAAATATTCATCGTTTCTGTGTTTCTCCCACATTTCCCCTTCTAATGCTGCTACTGCATTTTATCTTTCATTTTTCTCTGATATGAAGCATTTTCCTGCTAATTAAAAGAAATCCAGAGATAAATTAATGAACAATTAATCCGATTCGATCCACTTTTCCTCTGGTTTCCTATGTTTACGAGGTCCAAAAGCTTGCTTACTCATAGTTATTAGGCACCCGATTACTGTCCGTCTGACGGATAAAGCGCAGGATTTTTGGTGCCTGTTTTTTTTTTTTGCAATCATCCTTTCCATTAGGAGGGAGGGAGAAAGTGAAAGCCCTGGCACAGCAGAGGAGGAGAGGAAGTGAGGAAGTATTATCGCTAAACAAATGCTGCTGCTGATTAGGTTAAACCTATTAGCGGCTAAGTGAGGCAGCTCGGGCCTGGCGCTGAGGAGGAAAGTGTTGTGCGGTCGCGGCGACCATACGGATGCACGTTGTGTCCGTACGCCTGTAATTTTGGCACGCTGGCAAATTAAAGCTCACAAAGGACCTCGGCCTGGACTCCTGTTGTTTGAAATACAGCACACACAGGAACAAGTTACAATTTGGCAGCAAATCAGCTGTAAAATCTCTTAAAGGCTCCATGAATCTATACAAGATAATGATTGTGCTCGGTCTACGGGCTTCCTGATGTTAAATTGTTGGACTACAGCAGCTCTGAGAATAAAAACACTTTGCATGTACACGAGTCGGATGAAAGTCCTGCGATGGAGGTCAGGTATTCTTTATTTAGAATCACATTAACTGCCTCAGAGGAGGGGAGTTAATCTTTCGGCGCTCCACACTTTGGAACGCCACTACCAACAGCTGAATGTGTGCGTGGGCATTTCATTAACACACACACACACACACACACACAGAGTGATTAATGTTTTCACTGACCCACACCCATGTGATCTCATCTCCCCGCACGCCCACACGCCCCTCGCGCACGGACGAATGGCGATCAGTGCGGAGATGAGCGACCCTGAGGTGTCCTGCATTAACCTGCTCTAATTGAGTAGTTAAGAAGCTCAATTGCTCGGATTCGGTCGTCTTTGCCCCCGATTTTGCACATGCGGTGGCATTTGAATGCCATGAGCGGGGGATTTAAGGCGGAGCGGACAGATGACCTGGAAGTGACTCGGTTGTGTCCTTATAATGAAATAAAACAGGGAAGCAATTATAGTTTGGATGAAAAATTGCAGGTTTGAATAGGAACTCAACTCCACAATTCACCACGCAAAACGGCTTGAGATTTTATTCTTGAAGTGCTGCGACTCCTCTTATCTACCACTCGCTCTTCTTTCTTTATCTTCAGGATTTGAGTCCTGGGTGTCTGCGTCACATGACCCGACTCAAAGTGCCACTAGAGGGGGAAGCGGACCAGGGCTTCACAGTGAGATTTACAACGGGTCCACAGTCAGAGAACAGGACATTAAATGCCACATGACTTTGATTTTTATCCTATTTTCTGTGAATATGTTGTAAAAAATGAAAGAAAATAAATTCCCGCTGCCAGCCAGAGTGCAGGCAGCAGCCGAGGTGAATATCTCATTTATCAGGAGAGTGACTATGTCCCCTGCCACCCCACCAACAAACCCAACATCCACACTCAATTCCAATCCACATTTCCTCTGAAGTAATACACCGTCGCGCGGGAGAGCAGAGCAGGAGGTGTGAAGTTGATCCCGAAGAGAAAGCGGCTGCCTTGAAAGCCCTCATGAGCCTCCCTTAATTTCCATCTTCAGTCACCTGTCATCTAAGCCACTAGTCTTGAAATTGCTATTCCCATTCCCCATCCCCCTTTTAGTTCTCCTGCGGTAGGAAACGCTCAATAGGGGCACTAACTCGGCTCTAAGCGTCCTGTCGTCGATGACAGCCCTAAGGTTACTAACGGTTACACCTCATTTCTCCGATCGCCTCCTCCGGCCGCATCCCATCCCCTTCAGCATCCCTCCGTCGTGTAGTTTGAAGGAAGAAGGATGGTGCGGGGAAAAAAAATAATCTAATTTACGCCGGTGGCCAATCTGCAAACTTGGGGGAAGCTATCGATTGTGTACGCATCACATTATGGACACTGAGCCGGGCCCACTGATCCTCTATTGATCTCCCAGCTCAGAGCTGCTACGGACCGTGATCCACCTCCCAGTGCTCCGCTGGCCTTCACCCCTCCACCTACACGTGTCATCGAGTCATGCGTACAAATGGAGCCATTCCTCAGGTACGATCATCCGTTTGCCAGGAAAATATCAATCAAAAAAAAAAAGACGAGTTTGCAAGTTTCCCTTGCAAACGGTCAAGATTCTCCTGCTTTAGAGCTTTTTTCACAGTCCGTCTCCAAAGACTGATATTTGGTGCCTTTCTAGCATTTCGCCTCGTAACTCTTCTGAAGTTCAGCGAGAGTTGGCCGAGTGCCAAACTCATTATAACTCGGGCCTCCATTCGAAACCCATAAATCTATGGACAAGATAGCAGAGTTCATAGAGAGGTTTAACAACAGCGTACAAACTTCTCCAAGTGAATTTAGTGAAGCCGTGACAAGTCTGAAACACACACGCGGGACACACCGCTCGTGTGTCCGTCCGGATTACTGATTTTGGCGACGCCGGCGGAAGTTTAGTGCATAATAATGACGGCCGGTTATTCAGGAAAAGGAGAAGAGTTCATAAAGCGCTGACGACTCTCGATATAATCAATAAGTGCATCTGTCTTTGCATAACACGGCACGGTCGTACCATTTAATCTGTCATCAGTCAGCTTGACTTTATGATGTGTCCCTCTATGCTCCGTAACCTTTGTTAGGAATAACGGCAGGACGTGATTAAAGCCATCATCGGGGGATCAGTCCCAGAACGCCGCACTCCACTCTCCGAGCGAGAGACCGACTCAGCATGCGAATGAGTTTTTCCTCCGAGTTTGAAGCACACTGCCCGAGGTGCGATCCATCCGTGAGGAGCCTCGCTCGCTCAGGTCGTCCCTGCCGTCAGGGTTTGAGCACACTCGAGAGTTCGCTCTGCAAGGTAAGGAGCCGTGGAGTGGATTCTACAGAAAATGAAGAGAACTGCGGCGAATGAGAAATTCTCGTTGCCATGCAGGTCACTCCAATTCGAGAGGAAACTAGACCAACACTCAGTAAAGACCGTAGCATTGCCCAGAATGCATCAAAAGCGTTTGTAATCTGGGTTAGGGTGCAGTTTTTATGCTACGGTACGGCAAACAAATTCATTAAAGTCGCTCCAAACAGGCAAATATTTTACTCTGACACATCCAGATGTATCAATGTGGACCTAATTCAATTTAGTAGTAGGGGTCATTGGATAAAAGTGTGATTTGAAATTGATATTTGTGTATTAATAATGAAAAAACTGCCCAAAAAAAACAAAACAAAAAAGGATCTGCATCCAAACCTGGCTCCGGATCCGCACCAAACTTGGCTCTAGGATCGTTCCAACCATCCACCGCGTTTCATTGCAATTGGCGCAAAACCAACCCTGACAGGCAAACACGGAGGGGAAAACTCCCTTCCTTGGCAGCGGTAATAATATAAAACAGAACAAATAACTCTGCGTCCACTGACGATGCCTCCTGTCTGCGCTTTCACTCCTCCCTCTCGAAGCCGTTCCACTCCATTTCAGCTCGCATACCTGGGTTACGTCCATCTTTTGTACAGTCCGACGGTAAAGTGGGTTAGCGTGAAATATTTACCGGGTGCGTTCACAGTGCACAGTCACAGAAACACGCCTGAACGGACCAGGCGGCACAGCAGCGGACGGTTGGCGTGACGCCGAGCTGCATCTGCCAAGTTGCCTGAAAAATAACATATTAGCTGACACGTGGCTCTGACGATCCCCCCCGTGGAGGGAATGTGCTGACGAGGGTCCCCGACTTGGGAGACAGCTCATTTGTGATGCTGATGCTCGCTGTAGTTCTACAGAAAACGATGACGGTCAAACAAACCAATGCTAGCGGAGAGTACACCTGCAGAGACGAGATATTAATGCTACACTACAAATATTATTTGATCTCCTGCGGGATTATAAATCCTTTTACGCCGTGGATTTGCATCCTATCAGATTATCACCTATGATTATGATGGTACGATGAACAGGTCTACGTTACTTTGGGTCCATTTTTTTCCTCATAATTATTAAACTCAGTGTCTCAAGATCTTGGTGAGGTCATTGCAGAGGTGTGATGGCCCATAAGATCTTTTTAGGCCACAATGCGGCACTCAGGCACTCCGCTTAAACTTTTAATAGCCGAGCTTCCACCACAAATAACTTCACCTTCATGCCAACTTTACATCACAAGTGAGGCCATTTCTGGACCCAACCTTGAGAGAGAATCACTAACTCACCTTCTCAATCAACTGTATTGATGAATTTATTTAAAGCTCTGATAGGATCCTTGAGCCATCTGCTGACTGAAATAGATACCCAACGTGTGGTCCATCCTATATCCTGTAACACAGCCTCGAGTGTCGAATATCGCATTTCCAAACCCCGGATTGACTTCAGGACAGATATGAGTTGAACGTTGCTTCATCAGTCTGCTTCAAATGAGATACTGTATCCCACGCTGTGTTGATGCTATTTCTGTGAAAGACTCAGCAGTTTTCTGATGCAAGTGTAGGATTTAAAAAGAGATGAAGGCAAGCTGGAAGGAAGTCGGGACGCGTTCCATACGTGCCTTTTCATGCAAAGAAGAGCTAAATTAGGGAAAAATGGGATTATTGTAGTCGAAGCTGAGTCGACAGTGTCATCCATCCCATCCGTCCTCTGTAACCTCTCCGTCACCTCTTCCCTTATAGCCACAGTTTAGCCAACCAGGCACGACTTAGAGCTCAAGATGTCAAGGAAAGACTAAAATCTCAGAAAAAACTGGAAATCCTTCTAATCAGTAACCAATACTCATCTTGTAGTGTACCATTTGGTCCTCCTACCCTATGCTGTGACATCCATTGCTAACGGATCCTTTGCACAGCTTTCTCATCCTCCTCCTCTCCTCCACTGACAACTGACTGACAACGGACAAAGACTCTGACATTTCCTTTTTAATTTGGATTTCAGAGACAAACGTTTACACTAAGACCCAATTTAACCTGTCCTTCCTTCGCGTCCTTTCACTCAGATGACATGGATTAAGTCTGTGTGTGCGTGTGTGTATCTGTGTTACAGTGTGAGCTTGTGTTTGTGGAGAGAATGAGCCTGTGGCATTAACCTCATTTTCACCCTAACCTCACATAATTAACCCCTGCCTCTGACGCGCCCATCACCCTCCATCCCCCCCTGAGAGAGGAGAACAGGGCATAGACACCGCCAGCACTCTCCTGCCACGCAAAACACACACATGCGCATGCACACAGCGATGCGCACCGAGCTGCAGACGGAGGCTTTTGCACGCAAACGAACAAAATAAAGTGCAGCAGTAAAGTGCATCATTTTTCATGGACCTGTAAACGTTAATATTGCTGTTTTATGGTATTCTATATCTGTTTTCTTCCATTAAATTTCACAGGGAATATTGTATCTTTTGCCTCAGTACATTAATCTGACTGTTTAAGGTAGAAGATGTTGTTGAATTTACTCAATATGAGGAGCACGTAATCCTCTAACTGCCCTGGAAACTCACTTGAAAGGATGAGATATGTTGTTGGAGATACAGACTACAAAACCAAACCAAACCAAACCAAAACAAAACAAAAAAAAAATCACTGCAGCGACAATTCTGCAGAATTGAAGAAAATGGAGGAAGTAGTAAATGAATTTATAGAGTAAACTTCATTTGTAATAGTGGCTAGGCTGTATAATCTGCTGTATTTTATCTTGTATACTATAAATCTAATCCCAACAACTTGTTTTTGATGACTTTCCCCTGTCTTCTGGATTAGCTTTGGCAGCCACCGTATGTGTGCCTATAGGGCTGTGTGTCCTCGTGTGAAGCACAGAGAGCAGTCCGCAAGGCTGAGTGTAATTACTGCTGAGTGTGTGAGCTCCTGTGCCTGAGATGCGATCAGTGTGTTAATCACCCGGCCGAGGCACCGTTATCAACACTTCCTTCAGCCACAGACCACAGGAAGGAAGGAAAAAAACAAACAGGGCGCCTGAGCCGCATCACGGTTAATATTCATGATCATCTCTGGGCGGTTAGCTGCTCCAGACCTGACGGCTCCCACTGCCAGGAGCTACACGGGCAGATAAGAGCGAGGTAAGAACCTCCGACAAGCTCCCAGCTCCTCTCCACCCCGGAGTCTGCAGATCACATCATCCATCTAAAGCCTGAAGGCTGAGGGAGGACACAGAGAGGATGTGTGTGTGTTTAGCTTTGCAGAAATCTCGTCAGAATGAGAATGACTCTTCTGTCAGATCTCCTGCGAGGATGGAGGAAAAATGCCCCCCGAACGTACACCGCACATGTCTGCACAGGACTCCACTTCCCATCACAGGCCTTCTCTTTCTCTCCTTCCCTCCAAACACGCTGTGTCATATTCGGCTGCACTCGGCAGGCTCCTATAGCTCCGTGCACTTACACCCTCAGATGAAAAGGAGAATTCCCCCTCTCCCTCCACCTACCCTACTCTCACACCTCTAGCTGTTCTCCTCAATGACTAAGCCTCACCTTGCTGTCTGAGTCAAACCGCATCACCATGGAGATGTCTCCCAGAAGTACCAATGCAAGTCGAGTTTCCTGTGATGCAGGGCCCTTACGTTTTCCTGGTACAGATCAGCAGAAGGATGTCAAGAGCTGGCAGAGTTAAGAAATTCAAGCCCAAGATGTCAGCCTCCGTGTGATCACGGATTCCATCGGTGTGACTTTTGTATTTCAGGACCTCCATCGTGTATATTTCAGACAAGGAACCCACAATCACAGAACCTAGACCGAGATTTAGTGGCCACAAGAGGGCACTCCTGTTCCCTTTGGGGCTAAGTTCAAGTCATGAACATTTCCTGACTTTGTGAATTCTTCTCCCTCCAGCTTGAAATAGCTGAATGTGATTCACAAAGGATGAGATGTAATAATCTCTCAGCTATTTCTTCCATCCTTCAAACAGAAAATCTTCCTCTCTCTCTCTCACCTCCATATACCCCAGGGAGAGAGGATAAAAAAAAAAGAAGACGAAAATGCACTCAAACACACACATTCATTGATATTCTCCCCGCAACATCAGCACCTAGCAGTCACTCCGACACCCCTGCTTCCAAAATTTGCACCATCGGAGCATTTGGCGGTTCCACGGCTTCCAGTGAGCTCGCCACGTCTTTCAAGTTATGTGCTGGCGGTGCAAAATTCTCAGCTGCGTCTCGGCTGATTTATTGTTGTTGAACTTGACTTCTAAGGACAGCGGTGTCTTTAATGTTGTATACACATCACTCACGTGGATCCTATACGACAGAAATCCACACTCCAGCATCCTCTGTCATTTTTGTGCTCCCTCTGGGGAATTAGGGTGAGGAGGTACAAGAGGGAAACCTCCTCCACTTACATCATGGTTCCCTCTCTAATGAGCTTCACCCAGATTCATGTCGAATGAATATATTCATGAGGGACATAGGAGAAAGGCAGGCAAGTGTAGAAGTAAACAAATAGTCCAACAACTGCCAACCAAACAAACAAACAAACAAAAAAACTCCAGTTTCTACAACATCTCTGAGTTGGGGTGCTCGTCTTTATCCTGATTCCACCGCCACAGCTTGACATCTTTCCTCGGGGAAGAGAGAGAGAGAGAGAGAGAGAGAGAGAGCGAGTCTTAGCGGCTGTGGTGTCAGTAACATATTGACGCTTGTCTGTGTAACCATAGCAACTTGTGAATGGAATCCCCACTTCACAATGATGTGACACGAAAGAAAGACGTCACTCAGGGAAAAACCTGCAAAATTAGCAGAGGCCTCTTATGTCTTGTTGTGCCTGTGAGATTTTACACAAACACACACTCACACACAGACACACACACACACTCTGAGCGTAGTGCTGGTGGTTTTGATAAAACCCTAGATCAGATGAGTGATTTCAGTAATTATCTTAGCTGGGACAACCCCCGAGCGCAGTAGAGAGTGAAGAAAAAACAAACAAACAAACAAAAGAAAAAAACACATTAAAAACAACACGAGCTGCTCTCTCTCCCTCGCAATGTGCCATGATGTTTACTTTAGTAATGACTCATGCTGGATCATACTCATCATGTGCTCGTCAGCAACAAAAGAACAGCGAACGGGCCACAATACAAATGTGGCTTTGGAAAAAAAAAAAGAAAAAAAAAGTGGTATGAATGACTGAGCAATTGAGCCGAGTGCTGCTTCACGGCCGTGGCGAGCAGGAAGCGCAGATAAGGGAGCTGTAATAACGGACAGAATTTCACAGCCTTTGTTCCACGGCAAATTAGAGCGATGATCACCAGGCTTGCTGGGAGAGGCACTAGGTGACTGTTGCTATGGCGTTGGAATGAGGTATACCCATGCGTGTGTGTGTTTGTGCGAGTGGGCGGCGGCAGAGTGTGTAGGCCGGGGTATTATTGATAGGCTGACTGTCCTTGAGAAGGCCAGATTGGGACGCCCCCACTCTTCACGGGAGATTTCCTTTAATTAATCCAAATGAGGAGGTTCCTTGCTATGCACACGCACACACACACACACACAAAGAGACACGCACGGAGTAATGCATGCACACGTACACAGACAAAATGCGAGAGATGTGAGAAATAGGATAAAAGAGTCGGCGTGTGATTGCAATATTGAATAAAAATATGCATAATACATAAGAAATATAAAATTTATAGAAATATATGACAAAATCCAGCAACAACCACTAGGATGATGCTGATTCAGCGGCCTGGAAACTAGTTTGATGCACCTGCAACAAACAGAAAAACAGGAAAAAAAATCTAGTGATTAAAAAAAAAGTCTTCCTTTAAAAGCCACTTTTTTATTGTAAGAAGAAGACAAACATGGAAGCACAGAGTGAGTCAACGCGTCCACTCATTCATACCTTCATCGCTCCTCTGGAGAAGGGATTGCATTAATTTATCCGTGTGTGTGAGACGATAAGCACCACAACATGAGAGCGATCCACGCGTCCGTTTATTGGTTTATTATTGCTCGGTATATTCTCACTGCAAATCCTACGACAATTATCTTCAGGTAGAGCGCGTTAAAGCCCGCCGAGCTCTCTTTACAACAATGAAAGGAAAGTCCGTGCTGTTATGGAGAGATGTAGTCAGAGGGTGAACTCCAGAGTGTGGACGGACGCTGGTAGATGAAGGCGAACACTGAAGCAGTCATGTAGTTCCTATACTCCTGTACTCTACCTTTACCCAGGTAAAATAGTGTAGTAGTGATCGGGCCCTCGGAGAATGGGTGACATATAGTGCTCATCCCAAAGGCCACTCTCCTGCCACATTAGTATTCCGTGAAGCGAGGCAGCGGTCTCTCTGTGAACTCCAGAAATAACAGACATTATGTAGGTCTGCCTGTGTTGGAAGATTACACCCAATAGAAATGACAGGGACAGTCAGTGCTGCCCGCGAAAGTGGCTGATGGCTGGAAAATCAGAACAGCACATGAGCTTTACTAAAGCCAATTCAGAGCCATGCAATCTAGAACCAGTGAGAACCAGTTCCCGCTGCCGGCCCGAAATAGACGTAGAGAATGCCAGGTCGGGGGGTCGCTGATGTTATAATGTCCCTTTATGTTGATAAAAGGAACCTTTCTGTACGCAGAAACTTTTAATTGAGGTCAGATGATACAGTTTGTTGACGTAACAATGTACTGTCAGAGTTTAAAGTGTCTATTATTCATTCTTATTACAATAGTCATAAAAAATGAAAACGCCACAACCTTGTCGAGAACTTTTAGATTTTTAAAAGCCCCATAATTTCTAGGTACCACGGAGAGAAAACATCATAAAAACTGGCTAATGTGAAATCAGGGGTAAATTATACCTTGATTAAAAAGGAGCCAAGAGCATGTCTTTGGCTTGTAAAATAAAAGCCTTCCTCTGTGACTCGTGCTTTCCTCTTAAATTAATAAACATCCTTGAAACAGGCTGTCTCAAACAGTAATATATGTTTAATTACTCCCCAGATTCACCCATGGAGCAGCATTTTTAGTTTGCAAGGATTTTTTTATATAGCTTCCTCGACTATTTATTGACATAATCTTAAACTAAATTGTACAACTGGAGTGCCTTTATTTTGAAATGTAGGAATCATAATAGTCTCACCGCACTGAGATTACAGGTCAAAATTCTTGTTAAATCCTTTCAGAATTAGCAGTAATTGGCCTGCTTTGTGTACTTGTGTATTTTGCTTATTTTCTACAGCTTGGCAGATCTGAAAAGTGTCAAACACTTCACCCAGTGATGCTGCTGTGTGAAACCCAAGGTCAAAATAATTGGCCTCGTCTCTTCCACTGTCATTGCTCTGACTGTATTTCTACGCCGTGTAGCAGCAGGTAAACAATGTTTCACAGTTACACAACTCTGCCTCTTCATAATTTAAAATCCTCTCGGTCTCGGCCTGCTGGCGATGCGCATCGAGCTAACGCCTCTCAGAGTGATTCTTCTTCTCTGAGTGAACAAACGCTCCTCACAAAATGACTGATACTTTGGGGCGAGCCTTCGGAAACAGTGGTCTCTCTCTCTCCCTTTCACACACACATCCAAAAATATGGAGAAATGCAGAGTATAAATAGAGCAAATTTTTACAAAGTCAAAACATTCTCATTTTATTGTATCAAACAACAAAATAAAAGCCCCAAGTTCATGCCATTGTTGTTATGGCAAATGCTATTGTTGGATCTGCTGTTGTACGAATCAAATGTCAGTTGGTGAGAGGGGAATACATCATCAGCACCAGCATCAATGTGTGTGTGTGTGTGTGTGTGTGAGACAGAGAGAGAGAGATGGGCCTGCAGTAAATCACACAGCTTTTAGCGTCTCGCCCATTAGCAACCAATACTAATGCGCAGCATTAGAAGGCTCCTACTTCCTGGGTGACCTCCCCTCACTGTTTGGCTTCACGCTCCACTTAAAATTTATGCTGGGAGAACCGCGCACAGAGCCACATCACGCTCTCAGAAAATCCCACAATCAATGGTGAATATTGATTCTTTTTCATTAAGTCCAGCCGGAGGCCCACCCTGCACACGGCTTTTACTCTGAAAATCCCACTTGACATTTTGGGCAGAGTTAACAAAGATTGGTTGGCACAAGTCGGTCCCACCGACTGGGAGGTGTGTGTGTGTGTGTTTTGTAATAATGGTTTTAGGACAGAGGTAAGAGAGCCAGTGTGTACTACAGGGATTACAGCAATGAGTCAGATTTTGTTCCCTCTACAAATTAGAGTTTAATCCCTCTTTACATCGACCTCTTCACACAGCAAAACACTCCTGTTTCTCCTCTTTGGCTGCTGCAGCTTTCTGTGCGCTGTGGATTTATGAAACAACTCAGTGTTGTGTGAAATGACACCACTGCCTGCATACGTGTGCGTGCGTGTGTACTGTATGTGCCCGTCTTCGGTTTAAAGGCTTTCCTGTATGCCTGAGTGATGATGTCATGGCTGGCATGGCTGGATTCTTTTGACGAACAGGCACAGTAGATGTGGCTAAATTAAGCTTGAGGACAGCGGGCCCCTGTCTGATGTCACTCAGGGCCTCAGAACAGTTGCCACATGAACAACAGTGGCTTTAACCTTGGCACCCAGATTACATCGCATTCCATTAGCACTTTTCCCCTCGCTTCCTCTTTCTCCAACAACTCTCCAGTGCCTCAAAGTGGCCCCAAGGGGTCTCTAGGTGGCCTTGTTTCAGACGTAGCTTTCCAACGATATCTCAAATTCCCTCAAAGCCAAAAGATTGTTTAGAATTCAAACAATGTGACACTAGAAGGTGTGTTGGAAATCCACCAAAACTGTCATCTGAACACACAGATCGATCTTTCTACGCCATTCCAACTCACATGTCATAAAATGTGACGGTTTTCTTCCTCGTCTGCGTGCCGATCAATTAACTGCACCCGATGAATCGATCGATTACCCGCTGTGAACTGAGGTAGCCGTGGTTGTCGCCGAACGTGCCCAGGCTGCAGGAAGTGCCTCTCTGCTTTCTCTGTACAAATGTTTTGGAAAGCCGCAGCCTGTGTGATGACCTCTGTCTCATTTGCATCCACTGCGTTTTATCTGTGGTCCTTTTGTGTTTTATGAATATTATCATCTGCCCTTCATCTCCACCGAGCTTCCTCCCTCCTCAGTGTCTATCCTGATATTGGACAATAGCTGCTGCTGTTTCCTCCCCTCCTCTCCTCCTCTGTATCTCCTTTATTCATCTCCCCCTCCCGCCCCTCGGGGGTAACAGCAGCGTGCTGGACGATCACCCGAGCGCCGCAACTGACTGAATGAAGAATCAACACGGCGTGACAGCATCTCTGTTTCCTCTGACATCTTTGTTGAAGGAGAAAAATAAGAAGAGTGGTGGAAGCCATCTGCAGGAGGGTGGAGAGTAATCCTGATTGACAGGCGAAGCCCCGATGACTTAGCATGTCAGCGTCAGGTTTATTAACAGGAACAAGGCAGATATTGATGATACAAAGTGGCAGCGCTCATATGCTGCATTGCGATGGAGCGAGCGACTCCGCTGTGGGCTGCTGGGTAAACAAGCAGCGTTCTCCCCTCTCTCTTACGTCTGTGCGATGATGAGTGAGCTGACCATGGGAAATGAGGCAAACCAGAGAGCGAACATGTGGATGCCCCTGGGGGGGTGAAGGGAGCTAAGGCATCTCGAACGCCCGGATGCTGTATGTCGGCTAAAAAATAAATAAATAAATAAAAAAAAACGAGCGTGCCAACATGCACACGTGCAAGCACACAAATACGGCCAGCGTGCTGAAGCAGTCATTTTTTTTTTTTTGCACTGCATTCCTTCAATTAAGCAAATTGCTCTCCTCTTCCCTTCATGTAATGATCTTCAAGTTAACCCTGGTGGACCTTTAGAGAAGCAGACATTGATTATCAAAGACAAATGACCAATTAAATGGAATATATGACAACAATTGCCCAAGCATTTCTGACTCAATAATCAATCTCTCTCAATTATTTATTAGTAGAAAGAGAAGCGGCGGCCTCGCTTTGTCTCTCAAGTGTGCTATTACTTTAGCCTTAATGGATAAACTGCAATATAAAGCTGATCCCTCTGTAAGCAAATGTTACAAATAACCTCGGCTGGCTTTACGGTTCTCAGCGTGGGCTTACTCCAGGTCAACATTTTGGACAGGTCGACTATTTATGGAGTTGTAAATGTTCCGAAATTTTTCACGTGGTGAATGGGATGGTTGGGAGGCACGTACACACGCGGGGATGGGATTTTTGAGTGGGGAGTGAGTGAAAATGAGGCTCGTACGCAGAAATTGAATCACAATGAGGGAGAGAGGAGAGGCGAGGAAGTGAGTCTTATAAATATACTCAGTCACTCCCTCCCTCAAGACTAATGAGCTGCAAACACACACGCACACCTACGGCGGATACACACACACGTACACACACGTCATGCAAAATTGGCACCACGCTTTTCAGCGTTTTTATTTTGGAAATCCAAGCGAGCACAACTGCTTATAAGGACATCTGCATCGTCCAAAACAGGGTTTCAAACGCGCGTGCGGACACAAGAATGCGTGTGTTTGTGTGTGTGTGTGTGTGTGTGTGTGTGTGTGTGTGTGGATGGAAGGAGTGGGGCAATCACACGTGGCGTTGACCACCAAACGCAGCAGATGGGAGTACGTGTGGGAGGAGGACCACGGAATCTACCCAAGAGTCCGTGCCGCATCCACGCCATATTTGGTGCTGTGGAGGATCACTGTCAGTCAAGCCAAGTTTCAAGTACAGCGTGTGCGTCCAAACGGGCCCGGGTCAAAAAGCCGTTACGAGTCATTCTTAGTGTTTGCTTTACCCTATCTGAACATCAGCACTGCTCCCGACGTGCCAGATGATGTTATTCACGGAGAAGTATTCCGAGCCACCCACTCGGCCCCCGAATTACACCCGATGCAGATCAGACAAACCATATTAAGCACTATTTAACATTAGTCTGATATTAAACCAGCTGAGGAAGAGGCCAGGGATTCTTGGCCCGCTGGACGGATTCTCTGTCCTCCCCCAAATACTTGCAGTCTGCTCCAGGCATCCCGTATCCTGTCTTATGATCCCTGACCAGGATCAAGCTCAATCTCTTGTATCTACTTTATGATCTAAACCCCCCTGGCACACACACACACACACACACATATACACACACACCCTCATTTTGCTCTATCCTCCTCTCTTTCTCTTCAGAGCAACAGCTGAGTGCAGCAGCTCAAGTTAGTATCTCTGTTTGTGTATTTGTGCGTACGTGTGTGTGTGTGTGTGTGTGTGTGTGTGTATACTGCAGCTCTACCCGCCTGCTGCTCTCTCCACCGATCCGCAGCGGCGTTGGTGGGTCCGCCTACACGCCGTCCTCATCATCGGTTGCATCCCGACTCCTCTAAACTAAATGCTGCGAGTGGGTCCGTTACAGACGCCAAGATTTTGACACGGTGAGCCTTGGCGCTGGATGTTGGGACGGGTTGAGAGTGACTTGACATCAAAGAGCGCCTTTCCATTTTTAGATACTTGCAAAGTCATGGGCTACGGGTGTTTCTTAGAATGTTCCAGAGAGGGCATGAAACCTTTCAGAACAGGAAATGTAGACTGCAGACGGTTTTCCAGGACAAATAAATCTGCAGGTCAAGATTAGAGAGCGTGAAAGGACGGATTTGTAAGAGATTAACAAGTATTGAGAGTGACAGAGACGATAATTCCATCTGTTATTGATATTTTGGGCACCTGTTCCTTTGCTTGCTATCATCGAAACCGATTCTTGTCATTCTGCCACACGTGTCTGCGTGTGTGTAGAGGCACGTAGTGGATCTGAAACATCAGGTTTTGTGCACTCATTTGTCTCCGTTTTGCCCTCAAAAGACATTCTGCTCCACTTGTCAGCGGCCCAGCAGACTGCTTAGTCCGTACAATTATTTCCTGAGAATAAATGACAAAACACTTCACAACTACCATGTCCATTTGGCTGCGGTTGCCATGGGTTTCCTTTGTCGGAAAACAGGAAAATGGGAATTTTAAAGAGTGTTACGGCTAAAAAAGCAGGATCCTAAAATAGACACAATGCCTGTCCGGCTCTGCGTGGAGCTCCGAGGCGAAAGGAAACCTCCTCTTAACCTCCTTCAGCATCCAGCGAAAACAAAAGAAATCCCCCTCGGATGA
This sequence comes from Brotula barbata, assembly GCA_900303265.1. Taxonomy (NCBI): domain Eukaryota; kingdom Metazoa; phylum Chordata; class Actinopteri; order Ophidiiformes; family Ophidiidae; genus Brotula; species Brotula barbata. The sequence goes on from OMNV01002121.1 coordinate 57,140, forward strand.
CCGCTGCTGCTCCTCCTTCTCCTTCCTTTGATGAGTCCACCTTTAACCCACCAGAGAAGAGGATCCGCTCTCCCCCCCCCCTCCCACACCTGTCACTGTTTGCTCTCACCAGCGGTCTCGGAGACGGGGAGATTGCCGCCTTTCATTCGCGGAGCCCACTGCACCGCTTACCGCGAAGCCGTAATTAGTGTCAAGAACAAATTTGTTTGCGCTAATAAGGCTGCGAGCTGCAGCTGTAGCGAGCGCGGCGCGGCGCGGCTGCACGCGGAGCCGAGGGAGCAGATGTTGCCGCTGCTGGCTGATATGATAGATGCATGTAGGCAGTGCAGCGGTACTTTACGACACTGCCATATTTTTGATTCACTGCGGGACAATAAATATCCAGCGGTCATAAAAGGTTTGCGACGGTCTTATCGTAGCAGGCATGTGGCGCTGGCGTGGAAACACAAAAACAGCCGAAGATAACAAGGCCCGGGGGTGAGGCGCGCGCACGGTTCGCCTCGCTTGATTTAAGATTACGCCGTGACGCAGGGAGGTAAGGCTTGATGAGAGGATTTATATGCTGCGATTTCCGCTAATCCATACGGTGATCCTCAAAGAAATCGCTCCACGCCGACCGTCGGAAGCCAGACGGAGCTAATGGAAACCCTGACGGGAGGGTTTCCCAACAGAGCGGAATTCTATTACCGACGAGAAATAACGACCGAATCAATGTTTTTTTTTGTCCATTTCCATTTGAAATGAGGAAAACAAAAAAGGTTTAATGTATCTCCGTCTGCGTCCCCGGAGAGGAGACGCCGTCACCGCGCACTCTGGTATCGTTTTCTCCCCGTGAAAATAGATCTTTGAACGTCTCCAGCTGAAGCGACGCCAATGTCACACCTCGGCCTTCTCGCGGTAACATGTTATCAAAAGGGGCATTACTCCGAGGTACTCCGACAGAGATAATCCATACCCGGCGAGCTCTCAGCAGATATACGCCTTAGGAAAAGCCATTTCCTACACCGAGCACACTTTTATTACTTACGAAAGAGGAGCTGAAATCCTTTACGGTAGACCGAGGCGTTGGATAAGCTCCTGTGTGCTTGATTGAGCAGAAGGAAGACTGTTTGTGCAGCTCAATTCACCCCGGAACTCCAGAGATAAACACAATTCATAAATCTGCGGCGTGGAGCATAATTCTTCATCAGCCTTGAATTGAAACCAGGTGCGACCGGGGTTGATCGTAAAATTCCTCGTGTTCTCTATTCTCCTCCTCCTCCTCCTCTCTCTGTGTTTCCGTGCGTCCCTCCCTCCGTCCCTCCTCCCCCTCCTCCTCCTCCTCCTCTCTGATGTCCACCTGTGATAAAGTTTGTTTATTTATCAGCAGCCAGCGCGTGCGTGCTGATTAAAGCTCTGCTAAACAATCTCTGCTCCTTGGAAACTTGGAAAACAGAAATTGAACCATAGATAACAGTCAGACAGCCTGAGAGGACGGGGCCTCCTAGATATACGAGGCTCCTGATGTTGGCGAATTTACAAATAATCGGGGTGGCAGAGTCCCAGGTCGGCCGATCATCCGCTGCTCACCTTTAATGTGCAAATTTAATCTGGTCTCGTTGAAGGTCCAGGATGTGTGTGTGTGAGGTGAGAAATCTGCGCGCTGCCTCTTTGTCTGTGCTGAGTGCTTAATTGGAAGTCTAATGGAGTGTGGCTGAGTTTCTTCTGGCTACATAAAAGCAGACAACAGGCAGAAGAAAACCTTCTCGGATGAGTTCAACGCTTGAATCTGTGACGACGTTATTAGCTGCACGACGTTCAATTTTTTTTTTTTACTATTTTACTTCAGTGGCTTATTTTTGCAAAGAGCCATCACTAAAGAAAACTACTTTCCATTGATGGTGACATCACTCTGCTTTCCATCATCTTGCGTGCGTGAACCGCGTCGGTCCGGGAGCAGTCCCAGGTGTGAGGGAGAAGCTCCGCCATGATTATTTGACATGTCGTATTAGATGATAAATATGAGGCCTCCGTGAAGGAATCGATAATTTTGTAGAGTGTAAAGAGTCTGAAGGCGTCACTGGTGAGTTATTTGCACTCCCAGGAGCCTGACCTGTGTGCTGCTGCTGCTGCTGCTGCTGCTGCTGCTGCTGTCTCTCCAACATCTGCCCACAGGGTAGATAAGCAGATTAATTGAAAAGATTTGGATTTCTCTCCCTTTATCCAGAGACTTCCCTCTCTCTCGCTTTTGTGCAACCTTTTGCCACCTGTCTACGCCACACACAATTAAGGGACGTCATCAGACAAATGTGCCGTCTACGTATTTGAAATTCCACCTGGTCCCTCACGGTAACGGGGGAGAATTGCGTGGATCGTTTATGGAGGAGATAAAAGCAATTTATCTGTTTAACAATGTATTTAAAACAACAAGAAATTACGAGGCGGTGTGCGTACGTGTGTGTGAGGGGAGGACAACAATGAGCTGAATAAAAAAATATTACCCCCTCGAGGGACATAAATTTAGGAGCACATTGAAGCATAAGTTCTTCAAGGTAGAGTCTTGATGTGCTCATATCATTTTATATGATGGTACTTGTGCGTTTATAAAGGGAAGAGAACAATGAGCGTTCACGTCTTTGCAGCTTTCACACATGCATACGCGATGTCACATGCGACCGACTGACAGATTGGAGGCAGATTTGGAGGACACGCGTGTATTGCAGCAAAGGTAGATGGAAAAACCCGGAGAACGAGGGGCACGGAGAGAGCGGAGGAATTGATGGGAGAGGGAGAGAGGCGGGCTCACCTTGTAATGGGGAGTTTTGAAGGTGAACCCTTCAAGGTAGCTATTACAGGCTCTGAGCACTTGGCTGAACTCTATTGTTTCCACTTGCACGTGTTTCTGCACATACACAGATGAACGTGCGCGTGCATCCACACTCGCGCGTCCACGTGTGGCTGGTTTTCTGTTTTTCCTCAAAAGGTCAAGTGGCCTGCTGCCAAGTCAGTTGAGGGTCGTTCGTCGGACAGGATGCGGAAAGCTCGGACCGAAACGAGCTGATGAAGGGAGTAAAGGGCCCCAATAATGTTTAAGATTATACAATGACATTTTGCAGGAAAAACTCAAATTTAATGATCATCCCAAAATATCATCTGAGATAAATCCAGCTAAGAAATCTTAAATTGGACTGACGAGACATTAATTTCTCTTCGCTAATGACTGAGCAAAACTCAAAAAGTGAGTTTTCCACATGCGATACAATCACACACGCAGAAAAAACACCGTCTCGCACGCACACGCTTAGACGGGCAAAGACCCGAACGGCACACACAAGCACACATATGCCCATGGGTGCCATAATGAGGCTGTCTGAAATAGTGTATTGATCAGCTTTTGCGAGCTGCAGAGGTTCCTTGGGGAGCATGGCATCACATAAAAGACAACATTATGGCTTATCAGCTGAGACCCAACCCAAGGTGACCTTCACTTTACTGCCTCCCGATCCAACCTGCTACAATTAGTCGCATGGCTGGAGAGAGAAATGTGTGTTTTAGTATTTCTGTGGGTCGAACGCGCAACGTCCACGCTTCATATGATGAACTTCATCTTGGTCTATTCAGCAGAAGACACACGCTTATTTGTCTGAAGCGATGGTGTTCATACGTTCACGTTCGGTGGATGCGGTTATTGACTGATCTCACATGACGCACATATTGATTTTTAGAGGAAAAAAGTTGCAGATTTGTGACTTTTTTCCTAAATTTTTCAAGATTTTTATCTCAGCAGTGTAGCCGTCCCCTTAGCTGTGGTAAAGAAAAACATAAAGGAGCGACTATTTCTGCAGCTGCACAATTACGCCCATCGGAATGCACACACAGACACACCCACACTAGTGTCCGGTGACATCCAAACCCATCCTGGCATCCTGCATCGATTCGGCTCATCCATGCATCCTTGTAAGCGAACAGAATTCAGTCAGATCATTAGCTCGCTCCTGACCAGTTTCCCTTTGCTCTCCTCTAAATGACCATACGGCCTCTGCTTAACGATTTATGCATTTGCCACTTATCACCCCTGCACATCTTATTTATCTCCCACACGCTGTGGTACAGAGCCCGTGCGGTTTAAGTTGTTTCCTCTTAAGCAGCCGACAACTTTTCGTTCGACGAGCGCGTCACTCGAAATGAATTCACACTCATCACAGGCAGAACAGGACAAAAGACAGAAATAAACATTATCCTCTTTGTGTCACGTATCTATATATCTTCAGACACTTGACAGGGCCCATTTCCTGAAGGAAGGAAATACGACGAGTAGAAATTCATCCCTCTCCTTGACCCGCGCTCCACGGGTTTTATACCAGCTTAGAATTCTTCCCTGGGATATCACA
>OMNV01002121.1:67759-79538 GCA_900303265.1 Brotula barbata
TCTGTGGATGTACGCATGGCAACAGTTGCCCGGAGCTACCGAAGCTAAGAATAACTCTATTTTTGAGCAAAGGCTAGAGAAAAATCATTCACAAGAAACCTTTGCAGCTCCAGTTAATGAGTCTTTCCTCTCGCTGTGACAGTTAATTTTAATGAAATGCAGTCCCGTCAATTTACATAACGATCCTTTCATAACAAAAACTAATAACGCGCCGAATCAATCACTCCTAATTAAAATATCCAAAACGATCTGTATGTAAATATTCAATGTAAATACTCCTGTGGAGGCCAGCATCATACACACCCGCAGTAAACAGCGCGCGTGTGTGTGTGTGTGAGGGACTCACCAAAACACTCACACAGCTGTCAAGTTCCCACTGTAGCCTGCAGTTGGTAAATATGGCGCACCGCCATAGCAACGGCTAAATGCCACGGCACAAGTAGAGCACATTTTACCCACTGGGACGTCACACCAGAAATCCAGCTAAATGTCAGAAGAATATTCAAATATGAGATCTTATGACTCCAGGGAAATAAACCCAACACGAGGGTCCTTCAGAGCCGTCTGCGATAAATCCGCATCACGGCTGGTTTGTGAGAAAATTGATTTGTGAGGTCCCGGCACGTGAGAAAAACAGCTGCCGTGTGAGTGGTGACGCTTGTCGTTGCTGGAGACCGAACACCTTCACTTTCATTCTCAGGAGTAAATTTGCCCGTCCTATGTCTCTCTTTCATCCCCACATGGGCTCGGACAGTATGTAGTCTGGGCTGTGGGACGGTGGTGAAGGACCGTGTGACCGTTGGTGTTGCTGTTTGTAATCCCAGGCCCCTCGTTCCTCACCGACCTGCCTGTGCAAACTTATTTGCCAGACAGAACCTACCTTGGTACCTCACGCGCTCGTGTGTGTGCGTGGGTGTCTGAGTGTGCTATCATTAGCCTGTCCCTTTGTCTCCCTGTACCCCCACTGTTTGCTCACTCACCTGGGAGCGACAATTAGGGAGCCATTAGAGTGGTGAGCCAAACCACGACCTCCCCCATGGGGAAGGCAGACTAGCCGGGAGAGAGAATGGACAGAGAGAACCGGCACACAGCACACAGCTGGTGTCGAGCTAAAAACATCCGGTCCGATGCTGGGAGACGCTCGTCCAACCACGTACGCAGAAAAAAAAAGGTGAAAAGCAGAGTCAAGGGAGTGAAACAATTTACTGTGACCTCAGCGCTGACCCCGCTCGTTTGAAGCTACGCCAGCTGCCACCCTGACCACAACCTAACCCGGTGCCTCTCTTTAAAACCGGCCATCTTTTCTGATATGAATTCAAGCTTTTCCTAAGACAAGAGGAGGAGAAAAATCGCGAATAAGAGCTACCACAAATCTTATTCATTTAGTTAACGATCATTGGAAATCAGCTCCAGCGTGCGTCAGATTTTCACAGACTTCCTGTCCCGACGATGATCTGAAAATAAAAAATACACCGCCAGAAGCAGGTGAGAAGTTATTGACTGTAAATTACTCTGCCATGACCGAAGGCGGCCCGGAGGCTCATTTTCTATCTCTGCATGGCTCAACCATCCATTAATGGGCTGGGATGTGAACGGTATTGAAAGGTAATAAGAGCAGAACATTTTCCTGTCCTTTTCCTCTGCACTCTTATTGTCTTAAGAGAACACGGTGTGACCCACAGGGATTCCCCTCAAATGTCAGGCCTGATGCTCCTGTGCATGTATTGGACTGAGATATTTCAGACATCACCATATTAGCAAAACGTCTTGTTTACCTCCTTTTTATTGACGTTAGATTTACACATGCTGTTAGTCGGACTTCTGCTTGCTTACACCGGGTACACTTAGCTGCACATTCCAACGTTGAGTGTGTGATTAAGGCAATTCGAGCATCATATAAACCCCCACGAACTCACAGTATGGTACTCCACGCAACAGACCTCCATTATGCAACTGTGAATGCAGTCGCTCAAGCACGTCGACGATCCATCATCCTGACAATTGGCAGGGCCTTTATCTGCTCGCTTTTCCTTTAATTCAATCAGATCTACGTCTGCGTCTTACTCTGCATATTTTTACCTTATTCACGGGATAGACAAAAGCAAATGTGAGGCGATAAAGCGAGGACCGTCTCTGCGCTCGTACCGATGTCATTCACGAGCGCGTCGCCGTCTACATAAACATGAGCGCCCGCTCGAACGCCGTGTGACTTGGGCAGAGTAACGAGGACGGAAATCGGCGGTAAAAAGGTACCTAAAAAAAGGAGAGGAGAGGAGGCATAGTGGAGGAAAAAGTGAAGAGCAGCAGAGTGGGTACAGTAAAAAGCTCTCCTCTGTGCTGGCACGCTGCCAGCCTCTGGACAGCGATATATCTCGCCGCTCTCCGCCTACTGACCGCCTCCTCATCTGAATGCTCTCTCTGCCCCAATCAAATATTCATTCTCCAAAACCGGCACTTATATAACCCATACAACAAGTGCGTTTCCACGCTGACCCCACCGAGCCCAACAGCGCGCTGCGCCAAGCGAGATGCAAACAATCATCTGCGCAGCAAGCGAAGGGTCAGCAGCGCTGGCCCACTCAGAGAAGATGATATTCTGCACGGCGGCTAACAAGCTCTGCCTCTGGAGCGCTCCGGCGCAGCCAATTAATGAATAAATCACTTCAGAAGGAAAAAGTAGGAGGCTCGGCATGCGAAACGGGCAAACCGTGCGGCTCGGGCTGCTTTATTTACTTTGCTAATGAGGGCTGAGCCGTTCAAAATAAATGAGAGGGAAAGCGACAGAGAGAGAACGCCGTCTCTGATACGGGGTGCGAAAGGGCAGAGGGGACGAGGTTGTGTAAAAATCTAATTAATTTTACAGGATTAGCTTTTTTTTTTGTGATCACTGTTCTTACGGAAGGCCGAGCTTCATTGAAAGTGGTGTTCTTACAATATCAAATATGTAAAGAGGACTGGCTTAACACGGCGTTCTGTCATATCAACAAAAATAGCGGGTTGATATGTTTTGTTTCTTTAATCCATATTTTAATGGTTCACCTGATAGCGGGCCGATTCGTGTCCATGTGTTCATCTAACGTACAGCCAGACCTGTTTGAATCCTTCCACTGTCCCATCACTGGGACAATCATCATCAATGAATCCACCAGAGGCCCTTACGTTTTGTCACCGTGGTTACGAGCGTTATCAGAGTGCTTCTTTCTTATTCGTCAATTGACCTCAATTGCACTCAAGGGCTGCGCCGCAATGTCAATTTAGCGGAAAGTAGAAAACAGACCGTGAGACACTTTTCTCAGCAGATCGCAGCGGCCGGTGAAAAATCATGGCACATTGTGAGATGAATTATGTTTGATCGTGACAGAGTAACTGACACTTTCCTCCGTGTGACTCAGCTCAGGGCGGCAATCAGAGCAGATGAGCGGAGCCTTACAGAAGGAATTTCTGTCATCAGCGGTGACGTGCCTGACGTAATGTGGCCACTTTGTAGCGGCTCTGTTGTGCTTCCTGCGATTATGTCGTTTTATAGCGTCTGAGTATGAGTTAGTGAAATTATCCAGAGTGGCAAAACCCACAGGCTGGAAATCTCTGTAACCTGTCAACCTGTAAACACGCCCACAGACTGATTATTTGGGTATTTTTAGGGTAACGATTTGGTCAGCAGGCTGTAGGTGTTGCCAGCTCAGGCCTGACTCAGTTTTTTGGGAAGAGCGGGGCTTTATTTCTTTTTTTACATTTTTGTAAACAATGATACAAAACATACACCTACGTGAAAATAAGAGCGTAAAAAATGCATATGTCCGCTTTAAGACATCCGCTTTGACTTGATGGACCCCCGGTCCTGTCCTTTCATGCCAACCTGCCACCTGCTGTGGCTCGGGTGCTTTTTCAAGGCCAATTAAGTTCCCGTCTGAATCCGGCATCAACACTCTCCGATGCTACGCTCCTCCACTTCTGACTTTTATGTTACGTCTGAGACTTTCTGGGTCCCTGCAGTAAACTTCAACCGCTTGATGTATATTTCTTATTTTTCTGTCTCCCACTTCTGTCTCCGGGAAGTGGATGAAATGGAGTGCCTATCATCTAGACTTTCATAAACTGGATGCTCCAGTGTGGGGAGAGCCAAAGTCTCCACTGTTAAGTGGTCAGTAATGGCAGAGTAATTCAATCCGAGTGGGTCTTTCTCTATCCACTCAAAACTTCCGGTACAATCCCTCCTTGTTATGTGGGTGCACAGCTTTCCGGAAAACACACCAAGACATCTTAGCGACTCTGCCAACAAGCCGGTGATGCAACGGCAATCACAATGCAATAAGGGTTGCAATTGTTCTTTAATTGAATTGGTTTTCAGGCTTAGAGGTCTGTGAGAATAAACTACGTATGCCACAAGTTAATCTAACACATTGTTTGCTCGGCGCCGCCTGCTGAGGCACGACGGTGATGACAGGGTTTAAGAACAGGGGGACTTTTGGGATAATCCTCATCGGAACACAAGATTAGGGTTGTGTAGGACGAGCTCCAAAGCCCAGGGAGGAAAGAGAGAGAGAGACACACACAGACAAGAGGAACACGAGCACTCTTGTTCGTCGTAGTCTCATAGGAGGGCGTGAGGAGCCTCCTGTTGCTTCCTCTCTTATGTCCATATACATTAATTATGGCATAAATCCACGCTGGGATTAACAGATTGTGTCTCTGCTACGTTCTTTCACACTTCCTGCCTGTCACTTAAGACTTTTAACAACTTCCTTCAAGTAATTTCCATCAGCAACAATAACTAAATAATTTCTGCTAAAATGTCGCATAAAACGGCCATAATTCCTACAAATGTTGTGTTTGTGATACAAAAAGTATGTATTTTTATTACATTTATATAAGTGGTTTTGTGAGGAGGGGCATTGCAGTATTTAGTTTTCCTTCACATCAGTGTACGATTGATGCAAATTTTTTGTTTTGTGCAAATGCGACGCGCATGCCAAGATGCCTCTGCCATATATGAGGTTAGCAACATTTAGCACATCCCCATTATCCTCAATTACTCTCAGAACTTTTATACCAGAGATCCAACAAGCTCTTCCACAACACACACACGCGGACGCACACACCGCGCGGCACAATCCCATTTAACTAGACTTCCCTCAGCCAAACCCTTAGTGAACAGGCGGCACCGACTCAGACAGGTTGTACTGCAACTCTGACCGTGTTGCTCGGTAAACACGACCAAAATTCTCTCTCTCTCTCTCTCTCTCTCCGTCCCTCCCGCTGTGGCTCACTCACTCTCTCCCTCTCTCTCTCTCACACACGCACTCACAAAGAAATCAGAGTACTCTGTGCATGTGTAATGATGTTATGAATTATGGATGTCCTGCACCATTATCTGTAGTGAAGGTGGAAAGGAAAGTATGGCACTAACTCATGAATACGTGACATTTCAGGCAAAGGTGACACAGGTTTTTATGTCACTGTGTACATTGCGTGATGTACATGAGCTGTACGTATATGCGTGTTAGCTTTTTTTTTTTCTGCATCTGTAAGCGTACGGATGAGTGAGTACAGTATGCGGCGTGGGTCTTTTGTCACGCTGTGTGCATGTGTTTGGTGTCACTTCACGTCAGGCCTCGGCGAAGTGACAGTTGGCCACACCCGAACATTCATCTTTTTATTAACTGTCATTGTTGTCTTCAGCAGGAGGTCACGCTGACAGTAAACATGATCGATGTGATGAACTCAGAGACAGTTGCTTCACTGCCCCAGTGCCTCTGCAGCTGACAACGGAGGCTTTTATGCACACACACACACACACTATCACACGGGGAAATTAAGCAAGCGCCACCGACAGAGAGATAATGTAACATCTCCATTTGAATAATTATCTGTTGATTACAGCGCAAACAGAACGCAGAAGCAGAAATGCAATTTTCGGGCAACGACATGGCTTTGACGTGCGGCGCACCAGGTGAGATTAACTCTCCAACCCAAAGCGACTCGGTTTGCTTCGTTCGCTAATAGACTCGTTATTGTTCCATTAATCTAACCTGCAGGCTGCTGTTTATTTGTTTGTGTTTTCTCACCCTCAACACTCTTGGTTTGGAATCTGCTGCAGGCCTCTTTTGACAGCTGCTGTATCCAGAGTACACTCGTTTAGCATAATCAAAGGCGCCCGGAACGGACCAGGCATCCAAGTCATTCATTCTCCTCTATTGAACAGAACATATTCAACAGATTTCCATCTTCTAGTTTGCAAAAAAAACACATCGATCCGCTTGTACTGTCCCCTGCTGCAGCACTGCCGTGCTCACTGAGTGAGAACGGTCTGCTCTGTTCTGGTTGGCCAGTTGTGTCAGGCGTAAAATCTGAAGCCCCGTATAACTGACAATGTACCGAATCCTCACAGGGATACCAGAGTACATCATTAATATCCAGAAGTCTTTCCAATAGGCTACTACAAGCATATTAAATTTAGATTTTATATATCGTGTAACTCAAAATAATAACAACATGTAGATTACAAATTGAGTAATACGCTCGCCCATTATAATCCAATAGCTGCCAGTACACATTGGGGAGTTCCCAGGGAGGATGTTACACTAAATCGTGTGATGTATAAACAATCTGAAGGCAAAATTGTATCATAAAAGCGAATCGGTACATATTCGGAAGATGATTTATGAATGCAGAGTGCTAGAGGGAGCGCGCCAGACTCCGTGCACGCTGCACGGGTTTGGACAAAGTAGAGCCATGAATCATTTTCACATGGCAAAAGCCAAGTCTAGAGTACTTCATCAAACAATCAGCTTGGCTGGCCATGGATAAATCACAATTGGCTTGCACTGAGTCACACGCTAGTGCTAGCTACTAGACTGGATCTGCAAATTGCTGCGGAGGGCGACAATGGTGCGGCGTTATGATGATGGCTTGCTTCTGTAACTTTCTAAAATGAGTCTCATCATAGGACACATCATGAACTCTGTCTCTGTTAACGGGTCCTTTCACACTGTGTCAAACCTGCTGTGCTGTGGCAAGAATGGGCCGGTGCATCCTATACTGTATGTTAGACCAGGAAACACACACACACACACACACACATTAGAGACCTAAGACTGGTACATGAGAAAAGTCACCTCGTCCTTGACAGCCACAACAGTCATTTCATCCTTAGGTACAAACATCCAGCGTCCCCCGCCTTAACCTGATAAGCATTGTCAGAGATAATGGCCCTGTTAATGAAGTGTGACATGCTCGGGACCAACGGTTGATGTTGTTGATGGTTATCAGTGGGCGGAGCCATCAGTGGTGCAGCAATAAAGTCAATATTTCCTGGGACACTGCTGGCTCAGGGATGGCTCTCACTTTGTGCTTGAGCATCCTTGTTACCGTTTGTCCTTTGGTTTCGATATAACATGAAATTATGTACATATATATATATTTATATATGCCGAATCTTTCAAAATAAAAGAAATATGGACGCGGCTCACTGATTCCTGCAACCAACACAACATCAAAGTTCAACGTCTACTAATGTTAACCTGTGTGTAAAGTACAGTAGCGTCAGGATCTCAGAAGCTTTCGACAATAAGCCTGCCGAACACACATCACACATATTTAACTCCAGCATAGAAAGAAATCCACCAAAGAGGACATTACCTTTCCTAACAACCACCAATTTAATGAAATAGGGTTTGGGGAATATTCTTTAATATGCTGGTTTTATTACGCTCCACATTGAACCTCATTACATTGCTCACCCGGTTTTACCTGACAAGACTGCTAACAGCACTGGACCTCCGAAACTGTTTACAGCATTTGTCATAAAATAGTCCATCCCCACTTCCATTAGACCCTTGCGACAGGCAGATCCCGGAAGGAGCAAACATAATTCCACTCACGTCTCTTCGTCGGGCAATGAAACCCTTCAGGTGTGTCAGCATGTCATATAATCAGCTCGCGTTAAATTAGACCAAGGCTAATGTCACCCCAATCTCAATAGGGTGGCTAATTAGTGTCACCTAGTCTCTCATCACTTGGAGAAGTGAGGTCATAGTCAGGGTTAGGACCGGCCGCTAACACACAGTCAAGGTTACTTCTCAAGTAGATCTTACACTCACAGCTGTATTCAAAATTATAATTAAATTAGCAAAAAGAGAGGGTGTGTGCACATGTGAACAGATAGATTGATCAACTAATTGATCATGGTCATCGTTATCATCATCATCATCATCATCGTTGAATGGCACTCAAAAGCTTCCTGTTGACCAATCTTCTAGAAGATATTTTACTTTCATCCTCTCTCTTTCTCTCTGTTTATTTCTCACGCACTGCGTGTTTTTCAGAGCGAATCGCTGGTTACGCCCACTCCTCATCGCCCATCAATCAAACAGCATCCAAGCGTTATGGCTTTTACGTATCATCCAGAAGGGTGAAAAAAAAATACAGCGGCGTCCCTGTCAAACGCAACAAAAACAGGAAACGGGAGCGAGGAGAGAACGATGTGGACGAGGAAGAAAATAAAGACGAGGGAAGTAAGGGTAAAAGAAGGAGATGGGCACACCCACACGGAGCCCCCATTAATCACAGGGCCGTCCCACACGCCTCCTGTGACAAATGAAACAGAGTAATGGTTTCTGTGAGGAGAAAAATATGAGACGGAACAGCCCTCATCATGTAACGATTCTATACCGGGATATCAAATGAATCCCAAGCTAGGAGTCTACAAAGAGTCTGCACAGCTACAGGGTCTCTCTGAATGGATTAGACAGTTGCATCGAGTCTAACTCTGGAAGAATTCATATGAAGTCATTCGCCAATTTCGCCTATTTCGGTCTTTACTGATGAATCCATTTGCTCCCCTAATACGAGTAAGTAGGGTGCACTGATTATAGCGAGTCACAATCAAAGCACAGACACTTATCTCCCGCACCTGCCTTCTCCAAAGAGGGCTGTGACGCCGACGAATGCAGCAAAGACGCACTCACGAGCACACACAGGAGATTCATTTCCTTTCTAATTCTAGAATTCTAATCAAGCCGCGAGGAGCGCGTGTGTGTGGAGATAAAGCAAAGATCTCGGCTTTAGATAGCAACAAATGGGATGAGTCACTGATTTGACGAGACGCGTAAATAAAATTAGCATTCATTCACTCACAGTGCTTACCGCGAAAAGTATTATAACTAGAGTTTAGGAAAGGAAAATACAAAGTAATAAGAGGGTAAAAACACGAATCACGCAAATCTCCACATCGCGTAACAACGAGGGTATAAAACTTCATTTTCAGACGCTAGGACATTAGAGTAATATTGTTACTTTAATGCCGCGACTGATGTTACTTCTTACAGGCACTGCACGGAGACAGACACATTTCTCTGAAAATGATATCTGGTTATACCACATTAAACCTCTGTGATTGTTCATAAGTGATGATCCGCAATATTGTGGAAATGAAGAGGATGGAGCTGGGTCTCAGCGCGTACGCGGTGTGTTTGGGGTGCTACGTTACACTGACTCAAATCTAACATTTATGGCGACGTAGAGAGAGAGATAGAGAGAGAGAAACTGTAGACAGATTGGTCAATATATTGGACGAGAGAGTATGATGTATATAAATATATATTGCAGCTTTGCACAGTTCACAGCTCCAGGTTTTTGGCCTTCCCGGGGGGTTCTAGATGAAATGTCAGGATTTTATGAGGTTTAATGAAGTGGGGAGGTGCACCGTACACGAGTGTCTCTATGAACATGAAAGAGAGAAATAGAGAGAGAGAGAGAGAGAGCAAACTTATCGGGGCACGAGCCTTTATGCATAGATAAGGGTAATAGGATCTGCCTAATTTATGGCCATGGCCTTTTGTGTATCATCTTGACCCAGCACTCGTGTGGATGTGTGTGTACGCCCTCGCTTTGGTAAGGTCTTGCAATTTAGAGTCGTCCTGCTCTGGGAAGTCAAGTCGTGCAAACAGAAATAACTTTTCTAGATCCCATCTCGGCAGACACAGGTTAAAAAAAAAAACAACCCTCATCGGGCACCGCGGACGATTCCACTGATCGTCCTGCAAAAACAACAAAGACGGAAAACGGAAACAAAATAAAATAAAAGTGCAGTAATGAGCCACTATGACGCTGCAAATGTCACAAAGTAAACAGAGTGCACATCCCCAAAGCTTCCCTCGGCGTTCTTCCTCGCACTCGCACAGAAGTCTAATAGCGTGTCGCTGGCGTTCTTAACAGTCATTCAGCTTTTGCACATGGCCTGTGGCAGCGCGGAGCAGCTTGCTCCACATGACTAACAATATCTGATTATTCAGAGAGAAGCCAAGTGACTCAGCTGTCTCTACTGTAATCCACCATATCATCTCTTCCTTTTATTCCTCTCTTTCTCCCTCATTTTCCTGTCTTAGCACACATTTCTTCCCTTATTTGCGTGTATGGATGATTTAAGGCGAACATCGCCTGCAGCCCTGTTGTCTTGCTGAATATGGGAGGGATGGCGGGAGGACGACAGGTAGAGAGCACAGTCCTAACTGTAGAGGAAGCTAAAGCCTGGGATTGCGTACCCATGGGAACGGCCATGTCTATATCCATTTTAGAATACACTTAACCTCCAGGTGGGTATATTTAGAACTCCCAAGCTTCATTTTCCTTCCTCCTTTTTGTTCTCAGGTAAACTAAAAACGGTTGACGAAGCAAACCGAAGACAAAAATGCTCCGAAAAGACACAATTCACAGAATCCACTTGACAGAAACTTTACAGAAAAAGGCTTTTTCAGCCAAGAAACTAAAGTTCTTATTCAAAAGCGATGCGAAAAAACAGCTCAGGCAGAGTGACGCGTTCCAGTTGAAGGCAGAAATAAACGACAACGTATAGAAAACCCAACCTGCTCTTTTGACTCGCTTGCATAAAATGGGAATGCATTTGAGTGAAGCGACCGAGGAGACAAAAAGCCCGCCCCGCCGTCACACGTTAAGGAGGTAGCGCTCTTTGATAAGGAAATAAGATGGAGAAAGGTGGAAAGAGCTGAGCACAATAAAACAACGCCGCATCAAAAGACCTCCGTCCTCCCTTTGTCTTTCATTATTTCCCCCTCTTTCGTTTTGAAATGAGGAGATGTAGGGCCATGTACCCCGACACGGAGAACATCCAGAGGTTCATCATGCTTATCCTAACCCTTGGACAGGCTCGGAGGGCATCGGGCACGTTAGCAAACGCTGAGTTATTCTGAGTAATTAATAAAGGTGTGATAACGGGGCTATCCTGCCCCAGTTCCGTGTCTCGGGGCTCGGTTTGCTAATTACCCGGCTAATGAGAGTCGGGGGTGCAGATCAAATCAGTGCACATAGTCGAGGCGAAGTGAATTACGCAGACCAGGATACCCCTTTGGATCCTCCAAATGGACTAATTACTACCGTGATAAACATAAATTCTTCTTATGATCTCTGCTGTCATGGCCGCCTTTATTGTTCTATTCCCACTGCAGAAGATCAGGACGGTCAGGACAAACACGAGGCCCCAAAACCACGCGGAGGCTTCAAATGTCACGGTGAAACAAGAGAACCAAGGAAATATTCAATGTAGAATGGCAGGTGAGATTAAATTTGAAATATGATACACTACACTGCATGTGTTGCCTTCTGCTATGAAGCATAGTTGGACCCCTGCAACAGTAGACACATGATCTATGACTGTCAGTCATGGATCACAACCGGCTGGTTCAAATCCGGAGCCGTGCGATTCCTCTGAAAAAAAGACATCAATAATGGAAAGGGGTCAGGGAGATGAGACGCGGAGACGACG
>OMNV01002125.1:5480-20428 GCA_900303265.1 Brotula barbata
GGGCTCCTCCTGGATATTTTTTTTCTTAAATTTGTTTTTTCTTACTTCCCATTCACTATGTACTGTATGTATTCCGTTTTGGTTTTTTTCTTACTGAGCTACTATGTATCTCATGTGCAAAAAATATCTTCTGGTCCTCCCACTGCAAGACTTTGCTATCATGGAATGTGTGAAAATGTTCATCCATAATGTAGTATCGATTTTTTTTGGCCTCTTGGCATTTTTGTTTTGAACATGCATCATGTAAGGATCAATTGGGCCTGCCAAGGTAAAAACAGCCGTAAGTATGTGAGCCGTACACAACCTTTCATTGTGTTTCATTTTTTTGTTTGATTTTTTTGCAGGTAGATGACTTTGTACAAGCTGAACTCTAATTTAGTACAAGATCACTGATAAAAAGTATTATGATTGTATAAAGTTACTAAATAAATATACATTGGGCTATTCTAGTATCAAAAGTGACCATAGGTGTGAATAGGAGTGTGAATGAGTTGTCTGTCTTTAGGTGTCGGCCCTGTGATGAATTGGTGACCTGTCCAGGGTGAACCCCGTCTTTTGCCCTGTAACTGCTGGGAAAGGCTCCAGGACCCTGATATAGATAAATGGTATTTAGATAATGGATGGATGAATCTGCCGTACATTAGCTTGCTCAGCAAATTCCACACAGATAGGTCTAGGAGACTGAAACCGATTCAAAGAGTACATTTTATTGAGCCATTTTGGGTGAAAGCTATCTTCCGTCAGCACATTTTGTTTCTGTCTGTTGGCTGGCTGTTGTATTATTTTGTCTAGGATATAACCATGGGTAATTATCAAGTCCAAAAAAATGATTTGTTACTATAATTTATACTAGGTTTCACGTATTTTGAAGAAAGTGAATAAAGGACTGCACTTCCTGTTCGAGGCCAACTCAAAAATCTTACATATGCATGCACATCCACGAGCCAAAACCGGGTCAATCTATCGGTTACTCTAAGAGACAGCACCACCTCTAAAGTTTTGCTAAGTGTGGCTCTACGCGTCCTTTCTGATCGTCCTTTCCATTTCTTCTTCCTGAGAGTAAAGAGTGAACACAATGAATTGCCTGAGAAGCTGCGCACACACACAGCATGAATATCAATAACGTTTGCCTCTTTCACTTCCATTCCTCTGATACAGGGTGCAGAAATGTGTGAAATGGGAAACAAAGTCAAATTGTTTCATAATGTCTCACTATGAAGAACATTTCCTCTGTACCGTGGTAGTTACAGTCATTTCCCTAACAGATGGCAGCTTGGTTGATTGGAATTGAAAGGCTGGGCTTTTAGGTGTGACAAACAGAAAGATTGTATTACCTCCACTCTCTAGCTCATCAACATGTGATCACCAAGATAAAACGAGGATTATTGTGTTAGCCTTCAACAACAACACATCCCAGTGGATTTCACCGTTTCCACAGTCGGCACGTTTTTTGCGATCAAAGGTGAAAACGTGCGTAGGTTGTATATGTGTAGCGTCTTTAATAAATCAGTTTGAAGTCTATGTCTGTTGTGCGGAACAAGCATACTTGCATTAAGGTCGAGGGATGATGTTTGAAATGGCCAAATTATTGCCTTGATCGCATTATTATAAAAGTTTTAAACTGCATGTAAATGCACCGATTGTCTGCCTGTGTGTATTTCACACACGCGCTGTGTTTCTCTCCCCTCTGGTTTATTATTTCATGTAATCCCACATTGATTTAGGGCAAATTCAATTACGGTGTTTACGTGATGAAAATACTGGATTACTGCCCGAGCATCTTGATGGACATTTCCGACGTGCAATACACACTGATATGTCCGCAACAACAAGTCTCCGTTGTGTGTGAATGTGGCCATTCAAATAAATTTAGCCAACATAACCCGACCCCCGAACCGTCACACTTCACACCAAAATGTATTAATTTTTTGGGACTATGGATCAGAAATATCCTCTAAGATTCTCCCCAATGTGAGTACTATTAAACATTCACCAGCTACAGCATGTAAGTTTTTAGAAATCCTTCTCTGTAGAATCTGTTGAAATACTTATGACATCCGGAGAGACATTCATAAATTGAGTGCTCAGTGAAAATTATTGTGTCTCCGTCTCTGCCTCTGGGAGGTTGGAAGGTAGGAAGAACACTCAATTTATAGATTCCTCTCAGGCAGTAATGAGGTTTTCAGTAGTTTCTGTCAAAAAAAAGAGAAAAATTACCAAAGCTTTTAATTTCATGCATATCAGATTCAGGTAGGTTTCCATGGTCCTGAAACCTCAAGTATAAAAGCCACAAAAACCTCTTGTATAAAACTCAAGCTTGTCACAGTGCGCACTGTAGCACCCGACAAGGCCTTTCCAAAATAAAAAGCCATTCATTTAGAAAATGACTTCCTATACCACTGACGTGAATGTCAGTTCTAAACGGCTTCATGCTGCAGTGACTTAAGATGAATTGGAAACACAGTAGGTTGGAACTACAGTATCAACTCCCTGACTGAACAAGCTCTCTGAATTTTTAATTACCTTTGTTTATCAGGAAACTGTGATTTGAATTATTCATCAGGGGGGAGAGTTAAAATGTTTAGCTGATGAAGACACTTTTTATTCTTTTTCCTCTTTTTTATTACTGGAAATAACTGTGAGTGATTTTTCTGGATTAGGACCGTGATGCGTGAAAAAGCTTTCCATTTAAAGATTATATGCTTCTGCGGTTGTGTGGACACACACAGACGCACACACACACACACACACACAAATTCCTGGGAGCTGGGTGCGTTCCAGTAGTAATAGATAATCCTTTTAAGAGGGCATGGAGATTTGTCATAGAAACATTTTTACAGTAAGGTGTCATTCCAATTCAAAATTGAGACACTTTCCTCTTCTGAACTGAACTTACCATAGATTCAACTAATGGAATTCTTACAGGTTAGGCAAACCCATGAGGGATGTAATCCAGTAATATGAGAGAGACTTTGACTTATTTGTTACAAAATAACAGGACTTGAGGTGATAATTATAAATTGTTCGCATTTTGTCTCAGTAGTATCCAATGGTTGCATGGAGTAATAATGACTATCGCGGTGACGGGATGATCATAATGCATAATATTACATAAACCACATTATGCTCCTAGTCGGTACCTCAACAGTAACAATGGGACCAGACTCGACACAGGCATGCTCTACTGGAGTGCCTCCCTATTCTCGACTGATATGACAGCAATAGCTGATGGAGAGGTCTACCTGCTCTGCCTCCATTCCACGTGATACCACGGAGGATGTCAGAAGGGACTGATCCAGAGGCTTACATCTGGACATACATCTGGGGGTCGGCTGCAAAATCTTGTCCTTGTCAATCAGCCACTTTATACGGCAAAGCATTGGCTGCAGATGGAGGAATAAAATGTGGATGGCATTGTTTCAAATGGTACTGGAGCCCTTAGTCCAAGCAATTACCCCAGCCACAACATCAACTGGTGGAGAACCGTCTTGCCCTGGACCACCGTGAAAGGCAGAACCAGTTGGTCCACATAGAAACAAAAATGCAATCCACCCCATCCAAACCCCGTACCCGTATTACCCCTGTGTCAGTCTCATCTCCACTCCACTGGGTAGGATCCAGGAGCTAGACATCATCATCCAAAAGGGGATTTTAAGTTGTATCGCAGTATAATGGTACAACATTCAAGATGTTTTTGTATCAAAGGATCAAAGCTGTACAATCTGGGTGGGAATATGCCGAGCATTGCTCAGCATTGAAATAAGTAGGTCTCATAAATAAATGTTGGCTTGCTGTGGTCAGCATTTCCCAAAACCAATTAGACGTTGCAGCTTTCCAACTGCTGTCCAAATACTGTTAATGTGCTCAACGATCAAACGTGCACACAAACGCAGGCCGTGATTCGTGTAATTAAACTGTACTTTGGGGTACTTTTAGCATGAAGAATAAAAAAGTGAACACTTTATAAAAATAACTCGTCCTGCAGACTTAGCTAGCTCACCTCGCTCCTCTCTGCCATCCTGCAAAAAAAAATTTTTTTTCGAAGAATGAAGGGGCTTCACGGTGGGAATACACACAGCACCGGAGAGTACACACAGATTACAGCACACACAGACAACAGCTCTTCCTCTGCTCTGTACTGGTGAGCTGGGCCAATGAGCTTCCCCAGGACACACTCTCAAAGACATTGTCTCCTGGTTGAGCTTGATATGACCCGATGATGTTCAGATCGGGGCTCTGTGGGGGACGTACCATCTGTTGGAGGAGTCCTTGTTCTTCTTTTGGCTGAAGATAGCTCTTTATGACTTTGGCAACCTTCCATGTGGTTCATGCCTGATACCAGAATCTTTTCCAGCCCACAATGTGTAAAAACATGGTAAATCTGCCTCGGCATAGACAGTAAATGTTGGGATATTTTCTCTTAGTGAGCTTAAAGGCCTGTGATTGAGCTACAGGATTTTGTCAAAAACCTAAATGTATTTTTGATCTTTGGAAGATAGTCCAAGAAAGCTATTGTGCAAGTCGAAATCTGCAGCTATGAAGAAGTTCTTCAGTTCTTCTTCAGGTTCTGATTCATTACTTGTCGTTGGACATCGCAGAGGTTTCCTTGGATTGGAGAAGGGGGCAGCATGTTGGCCCAACGTATTACACCTCTCCTGCGGCTTCACAAGCAACCTATTCAACAAAATCATTTCCAGTAATACAACAGTACAAAGTTATTATCCATCAAATTAATGAACTGATGATAGAATTGGGTCATATGATTTGGGTCATTCAGGATTGTCCCAGTGCGTCACACTCTCTGACTCTGCCAACGTGCAGCTAATGCTTCACCTCCGTCTTGGCGTGTGCACTGCAAAAATAGGGATTGTTGTGATTATATAACGCCGGATCCAGGTGTGAGGGCCCACACGAGTGAGAATCACAGACAATTAGGTTATGGAAGAAAAAGGAGGGAAAACAAACAAAAATCAAGGTTTTAAGATATAAAACACAACTAATAGAGCGCAAACAAGTCAACAGAACACAAGTGGACTCATGGTCTCAAAAAGAAAGAGAGTTGGTGAGATAATAGTGTGCAAGTGTTTGTCATCAGGGTTGGATGCTGGTGATTAGGACAGCAGAACGTGTGAGAGAATGAAACTCAAAAAGTCCAGATGCTTGTAGAAATGCACCAACAGGGTGGTTTGTCAACCCAATAACCCTAATGACATGACTACTTTACCACGGTACTTTACATGAGCCTTACATAACTGGATTATTTCTTTAACTTCCTCCTAGACTATATTTACACATTTATTTTTGCCTATAACTATATTTTGGACAGCCGGTTATTATTTTTTTTTCAATTTATATAGCGAGATCAGTTTCGTCTACATAAATTTTGGATTCAAACCTCTGGCGTTACGTGGTCAACGGATGAACAAAAATTCATAACCTTCAGCATTAGAATAAACTGATGTAAATTTAATAATACAGACCCCTGTCAGCTTGTAAGTTGATAAAATCCCCTTTCATTAACACATTTCTTCTGACATAATCCAATTCTTCCAAGTAAGAATGGCAAAAAGCGCCATATTGCAAGGCCGAAAGTATTTTAACTTTAATCCGATACAAGCTCTTGCATCATCCCTGTAAAACTTTGGGTTCAACTTTTAAGATTTAGCTGAGACAGCACCCGGCCTCCGTCTTGATCTCTGCTAAGCTTTCTCGCCTTCATCCAGGTAAAACCTCTTTGATTTGAGGGTGAAAATGAAAGCTCCTGGATACAGCGGTGCACTTTCTTTTTATCATTTGGAAGCATTTCAAAGTCTGTGAGATACACTACTCATCATTAAAAGATATCTGACAGATAGTCCAGGTGAAATGCATAGTTGGTTAACTTGTAGAGGTTCCAGGAGAAGCTACCAATAAAAACCTGTCGGTGAGAAAAAAAATGCAGTAACACTTTCGCTAAAGAAACAAACAAACAGAAAATAAAAAAATGTGTAAACTCATCCATGTTCACCTACTCCAACATGCTGTCCGCTCACTGATTGATGAATTATTTGAGTGTTTTTCTGCCACTGATGCCCATTGTTGGCTGTGTAGAAGGCTGTAACTGCCACTGAGGGAGCGTGTGGTGCATTTGGACACGCATGGCTTTAATCTGTTGTTCTCCCCAGTGGAGGGCCATTCCGTTCTGCAACTGTGCAACAGCAAACAATAAAACACATACATTTTGTTTCTGTTCCTTTGTTGTGCTGCAGATTCTGTAATTGTCTGTCTCTGTATGTTTACCTCTGCCTTTTTGTACCACAATTACCAATGTGCATTATAGTGGTAAATCAATCTCCGCTCTCTCTTCATTTAGTCTCTTTGCCTTTTGAGTTAGTTTCCAAGGAAAATATGTACAACTGGGATTTCTCCCAATGTCATCCTTTCACTTAATTTGTGATGGGATCAAGACCACCTCAACGTGTTTGTTTTGATCTACAAACCAAGTGCAATAGCTGTGTTTAACCTAAACAAGCAAAAAAAACATGGAACCCCAGTCCAATGGAACCAGACTAAACCATGTATATAGTTGGGAGATCACCCTTAGTGTCAGATATGGATGGCACCATTGTTGCAATGGAAATATACGTATATCAGTACTATTTCCTCTTGCCTTTTGTCAGCAACACACTGGTGCCAATTATCACTCATTAAACCCTATCGAAATACAGACGTTCATCCAAACATGCAGAGGTACGACGTACGTAGGCAAAAGTCCAAGTTAATGTATGGGCAGAACAAGACGAACAGAGTAACCAGGCGGAGTACAAAAACAGGCGAGATACGATGACAGTCTGGCAAACAACAGAGATGAGTTAATGGGTACATACGGGAAGGAGCCTAATGAGGGCTCGCAGCTCCACTACGGAGCGTTTAAACGACTAAACCGGAACAAATGTTTGTCGGCTCAGAGGTCAGATTAACATTTATCATCCAGCTTGTCCTGTTCGCGGCTCAGGGGCGGGACTTGTCGTATCTGACAGCCCAAACGTCCCACCTCTCGATAATACTCACTATACACACTATACACACCACAATGTCTGCCCCACCACATATAACCACCCAGATAGTTAATCGCATCCCAGATATGTACTGTAGTTGCCGGGTCTACATCCAACATACTGACAGCAAGTCCCTGGACCTCGACTAACCATGCAGAGAAAAATCAGAGGTCTCCCACAGTTCAAATCAATTTGGAGGTCAATTGCAAAATACAACAAAGCTGAATAACAAGTATGAGTTTCATGAAGTATTTAGAAACAACAAACAGCTCCCCAGTTACACAAATACAAAGAACACAGAGTCAAGGAAAAAGATTACACTCGGGGCTGGTGTGGGAGTTCTGGATGCAGAAGCTCCTCCGCTCATTTGTTACTCCTCCGTTTCTACCCAAACCAGATTCTGCAAATACCTGGCCACTTGTTTGTACCATTCCTTTGGGAAATCACTCATGTGTTTCGGTTGCTCTCCATCCACCGGAATACATTTTACCAGTTTGCTCGTGTGCTTCTTGTTCTGTTCTGTTATCAGCGGTTCTGAGGAGGCACAGTGTTAAAACACACACACGTATCCAATTCCATGTGGCCAAGACCACTTCAGAATGTGGTCTGAGCAATCCAATCTCAGGATGTGTCTTTGCACTCAGACTTGTTGAGGTCGGACAGCTCAGATCGGATTGTAATGAAACGTCTGAACGGGGCCAAACACATTTACAAGTTACTGCATCTTAGACTTTCCTGCACTTAGAATGCTCTTTTAATGAACCCAAGTCTCACAGCATTCTGTAAATAACAACAGGACTGGGATGTTAGAGATGCTGGATCAGAGCAGGTACAACATCAGTTTGCATTAAGCTGTGGACTCCCAGCATGCCACACCACATACCAGCTGAATGCTTGGCTTGTGGCTGGTATGTTGTCATTCAGGAGCTGGTATTAGAACATAGAGAGTATCATTAGAGATGACCCGTGTTGTGTCAGTAATGTCAGAAAGTAATAATATAATCAAATGAGGCTAAAAAACTAACACGGAGATTCTGCCAGATAGCACACACACACACACACATACACACACACTTCCCCCTGCTTTGTCTTCCTCTCATCTGTTTTCTCGTCATCTCCATCTCTCCCCTTCAGCTCTCTGTTTATTTATTCCTTCCCTCCACTCTGCCCCTCTGTCTCATTGATTAATTCCACTGGGATGTTGGAGTTTGTCAAGTCTTGTCCTCCAAACAGGACCTGGGGGCGAGCAAACTATGAGCGGGTTTACACTCTCTGGATTCAGGGAGGAGAAAAGAAAATAATTTTTTCCTCAAAAGATCATTTTTCTTCCCAGAGATATTGCTAGAGAGCATTCAGACGCCTGTCTATGTTTTTAGTTTTGGAGTAGGAAGTAGTTTGCCTGATGTGGATGTGCCGGTGTGGTTGTGTAACTTTGGTCTCCACCATTGCGAGCATCCACTTCAGAGACCATCAAGGAAAGCTCCGGGACTTTGAGGCTCGATTCACGATCATGAATCATCTATCTTTATTTCATACTTTGTCAGTAAATACTGGGCTAATTTGGAGTCTTTTTGATGAGACATCTGCGCCTTTGAGCACACACCGTGAACTTTGCTGACATGGATACCAGGGCTAGGATCACGTCCTATGACTTACAATAACTGTAACATATCGGGAAATATATCGGAAACTCTTGTCAGGGCAATTTTCCATTTCCGTTCAAGAGTCATCAATAGTGATTGTATAGAGCCGCTGAAGATCACTGAGAGACAATGGGTGAGGTGTTTATTGTCCTCAGGATCCTTGTTAGAAAGTCAGAATGAGGTTGCTAAGTGAACGTTAGACAACCTGTAGCTCTAACGTTGTGTTTTTGTTTGTTTGGGTCATTTCAAGTCATGTCATAGATGCTGAAGTGGCAGGTCCCTTTTTTGAGGACCATTGACATGCATCTGACACCAAAATAAATTCCCTGTAAACTGCAATTTTGGAAACTTTTTTTTGTAATTTTGTTAATACTGAATGATGAATGATCCCACTGAAAGACGGCAAATTTACCAAACCTGTAGAAGCCAGAGAGTAAAATCTGACCATTGGCTCACAGAATCATTAGTTGTAAGGGCCTCAGCATTCAGCATTTTCACAGCACAGTAGTAGTAAAAAAAACAATAATAATAAAAAAAATAATAAAAAAAATCAGCCTGTGCAGTGCCCAAGCCAAAAGCATAAAACCAGGAAGCAGAAGCTATATGGCTATACGAGGAGCAGCGGCTACACAGATTTGAAAAATTGATGCCCAACAACTTTTGGAGCGGCAATATTTGGATGCACTGAAAGAACATTTGGCAATGCAGATTTCTGAAATTCATCAGCTTGATTGTTTCATCTGACAGAGGGACAGAAGGAGGAGAAGAATTTGGTGAGACAGCTGAACGCCAATGGCAAATAGCAGAATTTGAGGCTCTTGTTCGTTCTATGACCCACATTGATGACAGGACATACTTTGGATTTTGCAGAATGCCTGCCCTGCTTCTCGTGATCTCCTGATCCATGTGTCTCATATGATGGATGGAAGCTTCAACTGTAAAATAATTAGTGTCCGAAGTATGCAAAGCCATCTGGGTGGCTCTTTAACCTGAATTTGTGCTCTTGCCTACACACTCAGTGGTCAGACATTACTAAGGACTTGTGGAAAAGGTGACCCAGGCGAAACCACATTGATGTAAAATAAAACAAATTGTCTTGTAATGCTTCACAAAGGAAAGCAAAACAGTTTAAAGTGAAATCTCAGCAGTCACACTTTTAATCAATAGGTTTCGTTGTTCAGCTTTTGAAATTATGCACTATTGTGTTAACATCTTGTGTCTGTAACCTGCTGGGACAATCAAGAAACGCAGAAAAATACACAACCACGATCATTCACACGTTCAGTGTGTGATAGAAAACACTTTTGGCATCCTGGCAGCAAGGTGAAGGATTTTTAGTCGGCCAATGGAGGTCGACCCAGACACGATCGGGGCTGTTGCGATGACATATGTTGCTCTTCACAATTACCTGATCCACATCGATGTGGCGAAGACACCGGCATAGTGTTAAATCCTGACAGCATGTCAAAACGGCACGAAGGAGTATGGAGGAAGCAGGTTAGGGGACATGGCGGCATGAACTAAGGACTCTGTCACATCCAAGGTCAAACCCATGCCTTGCTCTCTTAATTTGTTCTTTCTTTCTTAGAAATTATAAAGGCAGTACTTCCCTTAAATTTAAAGAACCAAAACCAAAACCAGATACACTCTCTTGTGTTATCTGTCTCCTCCTCCAACTCAAGCAGCAGTTGCAGGATCCTTTTTTGCTTTCTGAATCATGTTGTACCCTTGAGATTCGCGACCACACACTGTCCAAGAACACTTCCTGCATATTGCTGTGCTGCTGTGCTGGCAGCTGTTCAACCGTATCTTCCTGACGTTGGGCACACTGCTCTGAAAGTTCTTGTCGGCGCCTCACATTCACTGCGGGCTGCCGCTCCACCGTACACTTTAAAGAAAAGAAATCGAGCCGTGCTTTAACTACAAGTTAGTTCCACAGTCTCTCAGCACACACCACATTCACCTAAAACTTCCCAACAGACAGATTCACCCAGCACTGTAACAGTAGAACACCATGTTTCAAAACATATCAGCCTTATTGCTTTACAAGGTGCCAGTGGGGTTTTTGCAGACCAGGAATCCATCAATGGTGGGGAGAGGGTATTTCAAAGGTTGAAAAATTTAAATAAAAATTTTAAAAAGAGCCCAAAAATGTATAAAAACCCACAGACGCTCTCTGCATGTTGCTGTTTCTGCATTTCCACACTTCAGTTTAAGCACATCGATAATGATCCTTTAAGTCTAACACTGACCGTGTCTACACTCAGGTTATTGATTATTTTAATGATATGCTGCTGAATATAATCCAAATAGATTCCGTTGTTTATTGATAATTCTTGACAGTAATGAATTCAAAGGCCTGGTGAAAATGACTTGGCTTGTAGTATTTTGTGCTTGTTCTACATTCTGGCCTAATTAGGGAGATGGGGAACAGAGAAATGTAAGTGGTGGCAAGTGGCTGGTTGGCTGAAGAGATGAGTGACTGGCAAGAGCTGGAAAGTGGAACAAAGAGGAGACACGCCCCCTCACTAGGGTTACGTTCAGTTAGACGTTTCCAAATGAAGTGAATTAACGGCACAAACTTCCCCGTCGATCACTCGGTTTTCCTCCTTTCCAGCAAGAGTACAAAAAAGAGCTTCCACCACCAATTCAATGCAGTGGAAGCTGTGTCACGTCTGACGCAGTGCGTGATGACCTCATAGTTCTCTAAGCCCGTCTAAGGACATGCTAGTGTGGGTATTAACAAAGAATAATCCACGTGCAGAATCCAAGTGCTCACCTACGCATTGGACACAACATTCACTGAAGGAGTGAGCAATGATTCGTGACATTTAATGTTCCGCAATCAGGTGAGAGGAGATAAATTAAGATTAATCCACAAATGTAAGAGTCATCGAAAAGTGAACGTCCACGAAAAACAGAAGCGACGATATCAGAAAGGCAATCAGACGAGTTAAAGTACCGTGCGTGAGAAGGAAATGACTTCAAATCCGGCACTGTAGGTAAGAGTTGATCTTTTATCTTTCAGATTTTATCCTAAGAGGAAGTCATTCATATAAGAAATGTTGAGGAGAAAATATTTTTTTTTAAATCATCATAGAGGATATTAAATATAGCAGCCACAAGAAAGATAACGACTGGATAAGCAGCGAAGGGAGAGTTGATGTCATAACTGTGTCTTCTCCTATATTTTTTATTCCATTTGACTTGGTCTTGGTCTATTTCTCACTCACTTCCTGTTCTAGCTGTAGTTTTTGAGCTCCAGTAACGTGTAAACTTTCCAGGTGTGGGATCCATAAATCTTATCTTATCTTATTCATCCTCTATCAGACAGCTCTGTTTCCCACCCTGGGACTGTGGAGAGAGGAGTATCAGATTATGGTGACACTTTGGTAAAACTCTTATTTTTGACATTAGAATGAATAAACTGACCTGAGTTCAGTAAACTGTGACGTAACGCTTCTTTTTTGCAGTGGATGTACGTAAAGCTGTAATTGTGATTTTATTGTGGCGCATGGACTCCCCCCGGTGATAGGGGGACATAATTTGTCTGGATGATCTGATTTTACCACGTCCCGGCTGTAATCCATGACGGGGTCTTCATCACAGTTGTGCAGCTTCTCGGAGATAAGATTACAGAATCTTACACCATTAATCTCTCTGATATTCCCACATGACGTCCTACATAATATAAGAAGACACGTGCGGTTTGTCAGCGCTCAATGCGATTCCGGCATTTCTGCAGTTCATGATAACCGAAAGAGGAAATCAGGTTTTCACCAGCAAAACTAAACTTTCCTTTTCTTAACCATCGTTATTTACTGTGACGCCTCAGTGAATTTTATGAGGAATTGTGTACTGTTATTTTGAATCTATAAAATCCCTGAACCACACACATTTATAAAGCAGAATTCCTTATCAGGCTTACTGCAACTTTAAAGAATTTTGGAGGTAATTCATCAAACACTGGGCCAGATTAAATGCGTAAGTAAGGGCACACACAACCATGTTCCTCCATCCATAACTGGCTGACACTGGACTTTTAGTGTAGTGTTAGCATTTATAATGTATTTTCTCCTTTTGTGTGTGTATGAGACAGAGAACAGAGAGTTTAATGCTTGAGGAAGAGGCCCAGTGTCACCACAGTGTGGGAGATCCAAACTGTTTATTTATATAAATCAGCTAATCAGCTGAGTGGGCTAATCTATAAAAAAAAGTCACGAACACAGTTTAATACACATCCATATTTCATAAAGGTGAAATTGACTGTCTTAAACAAGCTTAATACAAAAAGTCTTTCCAAATAAGTCCAATCAATGGAATTTATCACAGCTGGACTCCAACCAAGATGTAGAAACATCGCAAGGGTGATCAATGGAAACGGGATTCACCGGAGCTAAATTTGATGTGTCACAGCAAAGGTTCTGAATAATTGTAAATTCAATATTTCAGTTTTTTTACTTTGTATAAATTTACAAAAATTCAGGTTTTGGTTTGTATTTGTATGCTATTTGTTGGTTGGGAAAAATGAATTAAAACTATTTTAGAATGAATCTGTAACATAACAAAAAGTGTCTGGATACTTTCTAAAGGCTATATTGGCAGTGTGTTTACATATAAAATGTGTGATAACTTGCCAGTTAAGGAAATAAATCAGTGTTTTCAAATTTCAACTAATCACCATAAATATTAGAGTAACAGATCTATGTAATGTGGCTGTAAATCAGTTTGTAAAGGTCCTCCTCCGCTTACATCCACGCCTTACTCACATTTTTTCTAAATCACTGTAGGGACCAAAATCACAGATTATAATGCCAACGTGGACTCTCAGACTCAGCTCCATACGAACGCAGCCACATAAACAGGTGTTGGACAGGGCCGGATTGAGATTAGGCACGAGGGTTACTTTGGGCCCTCACAGCCCCCAAACAATTATAATGCCAGTAAATTATAAATGTTAGCTTGACATCTTCTGCAGAGTGTTAACCTTACTCCCACAGGGAACCTTTGGCATTGTTCTCTACTGCCAGAAGAACAAAGTCATTTAGCTCAGTTCACTGAAGTCTGAAAGTAGTTTTCGTTCATTTAAACGGAGACGGATGCCTGTCCTGAGCGGCTGATCACAGCCCGAGGCAAAAATCGATGTCAGGGTCGCCGTCTCCGGGCCTGGCTGTCTGAGCTTTACCTCCAGTTGAGCGAGTCTGCCAGTGTTCGGTGCCTGTTTCTCAAGTTTCTCCTTGGCTACATCGGAGTCTATTCCAGCTTCTATACATTCCCACAATGAACAAGCAAGCACTGCATTAGTGTCCTGCTGATCGATGACTGCATCCTGAGGAAAGGAGTGTCTCTTTTTGGAAAAGAGCTTACAGCAGCCAATTTGGCGGTGAATCCACCATCCATCGGCCCCTCGCTGAACAACAGACTGTCCGGTCCCAACTACAGCATTTTTCTGGTATGCAAATGTGGAATCCTCCCCTGAACCTACCCGTCATATATATACACAGCAAATGAAATCATAATAATAACAGTCAAATACTCATTTAGAAAGTTCTTCGTAACTGACCAATGCATTACAAAAATATAGAAACTTATAAATACAAATAGGAACGTAAACCTGATGGATATGAATATAAACAAAGTATCCATGAATATATAAACAAAGTATCCATGAATATATAAACAAAGTATCCATCGTCATATTTCCTTGACCACAGTCCAACATGAATTTCCATATGATCATAATGAGCAGTAATCATCAACTTGTCACTGTCAGAAACTGAGCAGAGGAGGTTTGGACCCAAACGCACGACTAGAATCGTTCTGGCAAAACAAAGTTTATTCGGTACTGGTGACGGTACAGGTGGGGCTGGCGTGTAGCGGGTGGTCGGGCGGGCAGAATCAGCAACCGGGGTCCAGAGGGGGTCAGGCAGAAGAGTAGTCGAGGACGCAAGCAGGGTCGAACGGGAACAGGAAACAGGCTGGTAACAGGTAGTATAGTCAATCACTAATACTTGCACTGGAATGGAGCTGGTAAGCATCTCACGTACGGCTTGATGACAAACTGGCAATCAGGCAGAGGAACAGGGGACATATATAGTGTGTGGGGAAAGGTTAACGAGACACAGGTGAAACACATTAGGGAGGAGACAGGTAATCACACAAGAGGAAGTAAAGCAACCAGACATGACACAGGACGGGGATATCAAAATAAAACAGGAAGTGACAAGACAAACACAAAACTCTTAATTTGCAGGAGCCGTCGTGACAC
>OMNV01002129.1:4763-16533 GCA_900303265.1 Brotula barbata
ATTGATCCTTACGGTGGCGCGGTCCGTATCTGGTCTTCTATACATCAGGCGCCCCGTTTGCACTTTTGCGCAAAAGTGCAAACGGGGGAGGAACACTATCCTGCAGTGTTCTCAGTGTCGGACAAAGAAGGCGGCATATAATATTTAATAGTAACGAATGCCAGGTGCCAGACGTGCGGATGTCAGAGTGATGAATGCGGTAAAGTGTCGTAAATATCCTTTCTTTTGTCCCTACGTCCCGAAGCCCGGCTTTGGTCTCTGAAACAGGACCACATTGGTCGTTAACCCGCGTTCGTCCTCATTACGGCCGCACTAAAGTCACCGGGCCGTTCGGGTTTGGAGACGTGCTAACCTGCAAAAGACTTAAAAAGACTCATACTCCGTGTACTCTTATCTGTGTATCAGATTACTAGGTTAGATTATTTTTATTATTATTAATAACAGATTAACACCCCTGCTGTTTCTGATGACAAATTACAACCAAAGGCCTTGGCGCACACACGCACACACACACACGCACAATTGTACATGTGTTGTATCTTAGTGCAGATGTCAGATGGGGACAGACAGAGGACAGACAGCAAATCCCTGTGCGTCCCCGTAATAAGTCATTAGTGGTGACTTGGATTTTCCACTGGATCTGAACTGGGAACTAGGAACGTTTATTCACACCGTCCAGGTTTCTGAGGAGAGATCCGTGGGACCATGTATGTTAGCTGTTCTTATGAGTTGTTTTGTTTTATTTTTTTGAGCGATTCGTCACGCTGACTTGTCTCTATGAGAGGTCTCTATTTTCAGGCGTATTGATACAAAGCCATGTGCGCGCTATCGGGTTGCAGCGAATTTTACGCGGATGGATCTGATTAACGGGTGAAAAGTCTGACAGGAAAAACACGTGTGAGCGTGTACGGCACGCGCAGCACGGACAATCCAGAAGATTAATGATAATAATAATAATAATAATGAAAATAATAATAATCATCATGATAATAATGGATTATTTAATTCTATTCTGTGTTATAAATGCTAAGTAATAACATTTTTGGCCCAGATACTTTTGAAGATGGCGCAGAGTGGCAGTCTGTTTTGGCAGCTCTTGTGTTGTTGGTCCATTTTAGCTGATTTTTATTTATTTTTATTTTTATAATAATTTTCCTCTGACTCACTTGGAATAACATTCACTACGGTTCCTAGGATTTTTACATTTTCAACTTATTTAGTTATTTTATACTTTAATTGTTTTGTTCTTGTACTCGTGTGAAAATGGGGCATGAATAAAGTATCTGTTTCAAAACTATAAATACATTTTAAAACTAAATCACTTTAGCGTAACATTTACACCTTATTGGAATAATTTATGTGATTTTTATTTTTTTTTATCGGTTATTATTTTTAAATAAAATTAGAAATGTCCATCCATAACGTGCGGGCTGATATAATACCCGGAAGTAAATGTACATATTTTAACTGGAAGATTAAAAATCCATACTGTAGCTCTAGTATTGTTAAATATATTGCAATTGAAATTTAAATTGTAACGTCTTGTTGACTTTTATATGATGCCATTTCTAACATATTTTGCTTCACTTTTTCAGATTACTAATATATTATTGTATATTAATTCGTTTATTTCCATTTGGTTCGTTAAGACCCATGTTAATGCTAATGTTTTGCTGCTGGACGAGTATATTTATTTATCTATTTATTTTAAGACAAACATATTTATTTTAAGGATGTTGGCTAAATTTAATGGAGCTTTGCACATTAGTAACCCATGATGATTTACTATACCTCATAAAAATAAAATAACCCATAATTTTCACATCTGTTTTTGATACAAATTTTTTATTATTATTATTATTTTCGGTTCCCTGATCATATATGTTGAATTTATGGAATAACCGACCGGTTTAAACCTCCTTCACATTTTAGTGACTAATGAATTTACAGATTAAGGGGATTCCACTCACCGTCTACATCTTCGTCAGCATCATTGTCTTCCTCCCTATTTCCGGGCAGACAGGTGGTGATAAAAAAAAAAATTAATGACTGATTGAAAAACAAATAAATCCAAATACTGAACAGCGCAACGTTCTCACCCTGTTCGATGTCCGTTTGGATCTTTTCACGCATCATTTAATATCAGTCGCTCGGTGAGATGGGAGTGACGTCACGCTTATTCCTCATCAATCTCACGAGTTTTTGATTAATTCTGTGGTCGATAATCGACTTCACCGGTTTACTAGTACAGAACCAGACATCTCAGAGACTGCAGAGGAAATGGGACGTGTTTGATGAGTGAGAATAAACCCAACACCCTGCTTAATCTATGACAACTCTGAGTGGGAATTATAATAAATCCCACCAATAGTCCCGAACGACTGAGAATAACGATAAATCTGGGTGGATGACGACCTCACACTTTATTGATTTTCAAATCTGTTGGCTAAAATCGTGACTTTGCGGGTCAGAAGTTTAAACGTTTGATTCGCACATTTTAACACCGGACTCTTTATTCTCATATTGTGGGATTATCGTGGATGAAAAACAAAATTATCGATAAATGCACCATTTTCCTGAGAGTTTGACCCGAGTTATCTCTTGATATCAGGAGGGAACAATTTAATTTGGATTTAATCTGCACCCATCTCGCCTCACTCTTACAAAAATATTTGTAATTGGGTAAAAACACTGAGAAGAAAGGAAGAAATTAGAAAGGGTGGTTGGCCTCCGCTCATCTTGACTTAATAAGGACTGGAGCAAAGGGCCCAAAAGCGGCTGAGAAGGCGAGAGTTTAGGTTTATTTACCTTTGTCTAAAGATGCTCCGTAAACAAATACACCTGGGGAGGGAAAAGGAAAGGAGCATTTGTCGATTACATGGATCCATAATCCCTAAACGTGCCGGACGCACCTCTGTTTTACACCGCTAAGAAACTATTATGACATCAAATAAACGCAGTGGTCTTCCTCTCTGATTGTCCTAATCCAAGCAGGTTGGTAAAATATACAGCATGAGAGCAGAAAAAGTCTTAAATCAGCAATCTGGAGGGGAAAACCTTCCCCGGTTTATCCTGATGGGGGCGCCAGTGATGCTGCAGGTCACTGAAAACAAGATGCTGAGAGAAACTAGAGGATGTGTGGAAAAATGTTTATCTTTTACCCCCCAAAAAAATCTCCATCAAAAACCAGATTACATAGATTATTGGAGCACAATGGGAATCAAATCTTAAAAATGACGCACACACACAAACACACTCTCCGTGGCTGCGTGTGTGTGTGAAACTCACTCATTGTTGTGTCATACCTCAGCCAAGACCGGGTTGTCACAACAAACCAGTGGATTAAATCTAATAAATATTCACGACTGCACAAATTGGCCTCGACATATTTGTTTTGCTTGGTAAACACATCTGTAATCCGGCTGAATTTGAAATCACACAGCATAATCTAAATTTATCATCCAGTATTTCTCTCCGAAACTGGACGCGTGGTGCCTTGGAGGACGTGATGCGCCCTGTAAAAAGACACGGCCGCTGTGGACGATTCGATTGGACACGGACCATTTGGGTTTTATTTGTGACAGCCATGTCGTGTTTGGAAATCATGCGTGCAGGCCTGTTAGCGCTGCGGCGTTCACGGACGGCCCGTTAGCGCTGCGGCGTTCACGGACGGCCTGTCAGCGCGCCAAATAATGGATAATAAATAGGACTGTATTTGAATGGAAACGCAAGAGTAGTATATTTACTTACTACAGTTGAATTACAAGTAGAGTACACATAAGCACGCAGAGTACATGTTTAACATCCCACAGACGTCAACAGATGGGATAAAGCGAGTGATGGCTACTTCAGTCCACCTTAAGAGCTCCCTGTAGACTTTATTTTTATTGTTATTCTACATTATTTTATTAGAATGTATTTAAATGTATGATTACCGAATATATTTGTAGATATTAGATGTTAAAAGAAACCTATTCCTATCACATATTTTGGACTCGTATGCTTATTATGCACTAATGGATGACAGATCTAGAACTCAGCTCATTGCTGGTGTTATGAAAGTTATTAAATATGATTCGTCTTGTTAGTGACATCACTACATGTCTGTTGATTGCAGACAACAAAGGACTAAATATTCAGACAGCGGTAATCAGAGCATTTTCAACAATGATTCCAGTAAACTGGAATGATTTCATCTTAATATTTCCAGCTGTTGCTTCATGTCCTCAGGTGTCTCTGGTGCTGAAGTGTCTTCCTGAGCTCCCGGAGAGGAAGAGGAGGAGGAAGAAAGTGTCTGTGTCTCGGCTGGGTCACGAAGATGTAGTAGTTTTTGGAGACCCCCCTCACCCCTACATCTGACCTTTTGTTATTCCAGTCACCAGCAGCACCTCAATGGAAACAAGTCGAGCACGTTTCCCAGTGGTAAACATGATCCTTGACGCATTAGCGGCCTGGGAGTCGAGGAGGGGGCGCGCAAGCAGAGATGCTTTGCTATATAAAAACTAAACCCGTCTAATTCGATGCATGAACCCATTAATATAAGCAAAAACCTACACCTCACGTCCCTGTGGAGCTGTGTGATCTCGACCACTAATGAGTCGTGCGCTGTTTTCTTTGCAGTTTGCCTTAAAAGTTGCAAAACTAAACAAAAACTGTAGGTGCGCGTTGCCAGGCGTCCTTTCCCACCAAGCCGTGCGTGCTGAAACAAACACAGGAGGATACTTTGTGTACATTTTGGCCTCCGAGTCGTTCTGTTGGGCTGAAGTTGGGATTAGGCTCTAAATGTCAGCGGACACTGCGCAGGTTTTCATCAATATTCCTTAATTGCGAACGGGCGTTTGATGTTTACATCGTGTTGATCCCTTTAATTCGCATGGAGCTGAAGGTCACCGTGCGCCGCGGCCTTGTTACAGTACCACAGGAGAAAACCCAAAGCATGTGTCGGATGAGAGCAGGAACGCGTAAGGTTGCAGTGTGTTTGTTTTCTTGTCGAGAAGCACACATCGTTGCAAGTTTGTGACGCAAAGGTAAAAGAAGTTCATAAAAGATTCAATTTTTTTCGTTTACAATGAAATTATTACAGCAATGTTGTGAGTGGATATAGCCTACAAACGTGCAACATAGTGTTTCCATCTCCGTAGTGGTCCCCGTGCGTATTTAGCCAAATAAGGCAACATTTCGCCCGTTAAAGTCGTAATGTAAATGAAATTCGGTGACGGTTTGAATATTTTTGAGTTTAAATATCTCCTTAAGGTGATGCCTAAATGCCTCCACGGTGAAACAATATCAAAATGTTGCGTGCGTAATGTACGCACAAGGATTTAAACCTGGCACTGTGCTTAATCCTGCCTGAGTTTTATTTCCAAACTCCATGACTAAGACGATTCTTCCAAAAGGTTAAACACATTTGCCTTTTAATCGCCCCGTTTTGAGCGAAACATCATCTCTTGAATCATTTTGTTTTTGGCCTAATTTACAAAACAGTGCAGCCGGTGCTCGGTGCGTATAGGACGGGGAAGAGTGTGATGATCCTCCATAACACAGCGAGATACCCCTGACAACCGTCACCCTGCCAATTATGTAAGTGAGGACAAAGGCGATGCCACTTAAACTCACGTTTCGGTTTTGGTTTTAGTATTTGAACTAAATCATTTTATGTTGTACATTTTCAGTCACGGAGATTTTAACATGATGAATAAGAATGTGGGTCTTTCATCGGTAAGGACCTGATGGAACGCAGCTGGATCTGAATATTAACATTTGATTATATGTTTTTACTTGCCATATGCGCCAACTGGAGCTTTTTACGCACAACATGGAAAACGTGCGGACCTGATCCCGAAAATCCACAAACTTGACGTTGCGTTTTGCTCTATCTGTGTCAATAACAAACGCAGTCATGGTGGTATATCCCCAGGTTTGGTTTTTGATGGGAGACAGCAGGACGAGGAGGGGGAGGAGGAGGGGGAATGGCGGTGGGTGTCTATACGGACGTGTCTTGTCAAAGTTTCCAACCAACAGAAACGCAGCTTTGCGCAAACTCCAACGCGTAATGGCGAGCGGAGCCAATGAGCGCGGCGGACAAGTTGGAAGTCCAACCTCCCGATTCCCTCAGATTGAAATGTAAGCCTGTCTGCAGCGCCGTCAGGAAACAGATCGAGATTTTTGTCCCTCTCGTTTCTTATCGCACCAAGAAGATTTCTTTGGACGCGCGTCCTTGGACATTAGACACGCTGGACGCGGAGCAGCAAGCGCGCAGCAGGCAGAAACCGGACACCGTATTCTTCATTTGCGGCTTTAACACAATGGGTGAGTTCAAAGACGGATCGCTTTTTCTTGTCAGGGATGGAGCCAACGGTCCAACGTCCCACGGCAAGGTGGACAAAAAGACACACGTTGTCTGTGTTGCTGTGAGGGATAATTGCTCACGATAATCCCGTGGGAATATAAGAGCAGACGTGAATTATTACATCTGTCAAATCTGTTCTGGGGGTTTAGAGCACGCTGACGCTCGAGCGAGTTCGGAAGACGATCAGACGGTGGCTACCTTCGCGCACAAACTTTTAATTAATTAAGTTTGAATTTGGAGGATTCAACAGAAACGCGTTTGTATAAAATCACTGCACATTAATGGCAGAAAAGTTTACGCGCTGTGGTTGCGCAAAGGCGTAAATATGTAAACAGGAGACGTAATGGTGTGTGTTCTATGACGTTTTTAAAATAAAATGGACTCACTTGAATTAAACACAATGTAGCGCTTCACACCCGCGTTATATGTTATTGTCAACGATTAAAGTGGAGTTATAAACGCGTTATAAACACAAATCTGAGCGTGAGATGATAGAAATGAGTAGCAGGCCTCACACTTCACCTAACGTCTCTGTCTGTGTGCGTGTGTGTGTGTGTGTGTGCGTGTGCGTGTGTGTTTGTGTGTGTGTGTTCCTGTCAGAGCCAGCCTTCGGAGAGGTGAACCAACTCGGCGGCGTCTTCGTCAACGGCAGACCGCTCCCCAACGCCATCCGGCTCCGGATAGTGGAGCTGGCCCAGCTCGGGATTCGACCCTGTGACATCAGCAGGCAGCTCCGCGTCTCCCACGGGTGCGTCAGCAAGATCCTGGCCCGCTACAACGAGACCGGCTCCATCCTGCCGGGCGCGATCGGAGGCAGCAAACCGCGGGTCACCACACCCACCGTGGTCAAACACATACGGACATACAAGCAGAGGGACCCGGGGATTTTTGCCTGGGAGATCCGGGACAGACTGCTCGCCGACGGGGTGTGTGACAAATTCAACCTGCCCTCCGTCAGCTCCATCAGCCGGATCCTCCGCAACAAGATCGGGAATCTGTCCCAGCAGAGCCAGTACGAGTCCGGCAAGCAGGCGCCTCACCCACCGCCCCAACCCACGTTACCCTACAACCACTTGTACTCCTACCAGACGTCCAAAGTGCCGACCCCCCCAGGCATGCCCACCCTCCCCGGACACATGGCCATGCACAGGATATGGCCTTCATCGCACTCGGTCACAGATATTCTGGGGATTCGATCTATAACGGAGCAACAAAGTAAGCATGGCTGCACGGAGGGCAGTTGTTTTTCTTTTTCAGTATTCAACTCTTTTGCGCGCAAGATTATGTGTGTATGTGTGTGTGTGTTTGAGAGAGAGGTTGGATTGTTTTTGTTTCCCTGCTCGTTGTTACAGGCCTAAAGCACCCATCGTGTCTTCCAATGTCTAAAGCCTCTGATTTGAAAGGAGGCAGGTTGTTAGTTTAGTGGAGAAACAGATGGTTCGATGTGGAATATTAGAGGGAAAAGAGGACAGATGAACGTTTGGACGAGGAGTCTCCGTGTGCGTATTTGTCGCACGTATAAGCAAAGCAAAGACCGACGCTGGCTCATCAAGGCCACAACTGTTTTGGAAACACACGCCAGCATAAATCAGAGTTCACGTTCGGCTCAGTGTTGTCAGGAATACCACGTATGAACAGAACCAAAAGCAGCAATAATCCACGAGAAATCACACGGGGTGGAATGTGTTGACAAAGGCCGACTTTCCAAACTATTCACGCTTTTCCAAATGATTAGCAGATGTGTGTGGTACATTGTAGATGCCCGAATACGCTGTTTTTAGTGCACGCTCGCTTTATTCCAGCAGGGAAGATTGTAGAAAATGAAAACTAGATCAGGACATTTTGTGGAAAATTGCAGGAAATATTTGTCGAGACGCGCGGGTTTGAATGTGAGCGTGGTGTTGTGTTTTTTCACTTGAAGTCATATTTCACGTTGACGAGGACACACGCAGACACACACCAAATATTTGATAGATTTGAGGATCTTGAAGAGTATCGACTTCCAACGGCGGTGGGCTTTCCATCATCATATCCATGGCGCGCAAAGAGGCCAAGCGCTGAAAGTTAATCTGATTTGTCCGGGACAGGAAGGCGTTTAGTGGACTAAATGTTTGTGTCTGTCCCACCAGAGTCCTCTTACCTCTAGCCATCCTGAGATGGGCCCCAATCTGAGCAGCAGCTTCTCGTGGGAGGACTGAGGGCGGGGGCATGTCCCAAAACAATTTAATGTCATTCAGTCTAAATATGTGGCTGTGGTGGTCTGCATAAATCCAGGTGTTCCCAGTATGAAATATTCTTTATTATAACCTATAACAGGCGAGATCGAGATAATATTGAGTTATGATTCAAGGGATTTTTTTTTTAAATAAACTGATTTGCATTAGAGACAAGATAACGTCAGATATTTGCATTTTACGATTGTATCTCACTAGCAGCCATGTAGAAATAAAATGAGATCATCATGTAGATTATTAGCAATGACACGTTTTGTTTATTTGAACAAAAACAGACAAGCACGCACGTTTGAGCTCTTTGTTTGTGCGTAAAATGACGCACCGTTTATACGGTTACAGGCTTTATCTCCTACATTTGGCCCCGGCTGGTGGGCCTGCTGTGTGGATTGGTGAATGCGTGGGCAGCAGTGGCCTCTTCTGAAACCTCTCTGACTTCCCTCTTTTCTTCTCTGTCTCTCTTTTGCCCCCCAGTTAGTGACAGTCCATCCTTTCCCAGCGCAAAACTAGAAGAATGGAGCGCTATAAACAGGACTAATTTCCCACCAGCGAGCTCTCCGCTAGTCAATGGCGTGGATAAACCGCATTTAGAACCCGAAGCAAAATACACACAGGTAAAAAAAAAAAAAAAAAGAAGAAGAAAAAAAAGACACCTTTCTTTTGCATCAATCCACACAGAATTTTTAGAATATTTTTACAATTATTACGCAGCATGGAAATTTCCCTTTAAATCATAAACGCGCTTGGATACTAACAATGGCGCATTTATATTTATGTATTCATAATTCTTCCTATATAAAATATACTTTCATTTAGGACGCGCTGCATGATGAGTGTAAATGGTTTAATAATCAATAAGTTAAACAGCCCTTGTAATGTTCTTATGTCCTGGCTGTTATAAATGAATCCTGGCCTGCTCCTCGAACGGTGACTGCATTTTTAGACCCATAGGAGTGAATGAGGGGAAATAACATAAATGCGACTATTTTCAGTCCCCTCATAAATAGTTATGGCATATTTCGGTGGGTTGTCGGTTTTAGTGCCGGTTCATTGCGGGGTTGGAGCCAAGACACTGGTGCGGTGCAGGAGGCCTCGTGTGATATTCATTAGTCTGCGTAAATCGAGTCGATTGAGAGATTTGAAATGTTTGAATTATCTAAAACAGAAAACAACGACAAGTCACCATTTTACGGGGTCTTTACAGCGGCTGGATTAGTGCCTTTTATTCAGGTTATTAAAAAAAAATAAAAATGAAAATTCATCAAATAATCTTGAGCTATAATTAAATGTACCATAATCCGCCAAACCACAGGCTTTTATTTTGAAAATCTAATTTAATAAATTGCATTTTATTATTTATAAATTTATGGATGAAACGTTTGATTCTATTATTATTATTATTATTATTATTATTATTATTATTATTATTATTTAAACGGATGTTCCCGTGGATATTTTTTGGACTTTAACAAACATTTTGCGCGTGTACGGGCTCAGACGTGGACGTGCCTGTTTTTGTGTGACATTTGCGCGCAGTTGCCGTTGAAGGCGCAAAAATAAAAATTTATTATGCACTTTTTCACGCTCGTTACGCAGAGAAATGCGGTGGTTTGACAGCGGCAGCGCCCAAAGACGCGCGCAGAAATACACGAACCACTAAATGGTGAAAGCTGCCTCTATAAATAACAATTGGACTGTTTACGTTTCCCTTTGCGCTCCCGTCCATCTAAAGCCAAACTAAATCAAACGTGAACGGACCTGTAAATTGCGCAGAGTTTTGCGAGACAGAACGCTGTGCTGGAATCGAAGCTAAAACCTGTAATCTTCAACCTTCATCATCGTTTTTCACTGCGTAAAACTCATCCCTGAGCGTTTAAGGTCAAAGGCCTAAATCAACTTTATTCCCTCCTCCCCGAGAGGTTAACACGTGGCCCATAGGTGCTGATCTTTAGCCGGGCGCGCCCGTGGGACCCTCAGGTTTTCCTCAGGAGGAAGAGGAGCGTCATTAAAATGAGATTTAAGGCGCACGGCGGCTGGGACTAGATTCGATTTTGGACAAGGGTCCAAACAAATCACCGTTTATGACTCAGCTGTCACAGCACCGCGGGATTTAATTTAATTCGATGTAATCGCTCTCCGTAGATTATTCCGATTATCAGTGGGGTCAAAATATTCCGACGTTTTGTTTGAAATGAATTCCAGCGTGACGGTAAAAACATACACGGTGTGTTAGACGCGCACCCGAGGGAATCACAGCACTCACGGAGAGGGCTTTTCACTTTTAATTTCCTCTTATTCCCAACATCTCCACATGAATAATCCCAGTAAAAAAGAAAAAATAATTAACTTTAAAAGTAATGTATTTTTTTTAATTAGCCATAATCCGGAATTATAGATTATAAATTATATGCATATGCAGAAAAAGAGTGGACATTAAGAGGTACACCTTACAATATAATACAATTCAACACAAGAGGCCTGGAATAAATACAAGAATACAATAAATCCATAATTCACAAAATAATCTGTAATCCCTGACTGTCAGAATGTGGATTAAGGTCTATTCTACTGTATATTTGTGTGTGGTTGTCCATATGCATGCATCTGTGTGTTAGTGTGTGTGTGTTCACGTGTAAGCCTGTGTGTGAGTGTGTGTGTGTGTGTGTTGTTTTTCATTAGAGGCAGATGTCCTATAGAAAATATGAAATCAGACAAATGGAACAAACGCACAAATGCATTTTGAGCGCGGCCGAAAGCTTGTGTGGCATCTTGGGAAATGAGATGCAGTGAAAACACCCGCAAACACATACGCAGACACCCACAAGCGCACAACACACACACACACACACACACACACACACACACACACACACACAAGCAGCTTTTCCATCTACAGCGACGTGTTATTATCACCACCGACGTTATGGCCACTCGAACAAAAGCAGTCACTGGGTGCTCCCATTCTAGCAAACTATAAAAAAAATAAAATAAAATAAATAACATCAGAGAAACAAAAAGTCAAAATAATTCTCAGTAGTCTCGGACCACCCAGGAAAAGAAATTCGGCCTCCCCGTTGAAATGCTTTGCTGAATTCCCCAAGTTAAATCCTGTCGCCGTGCCAGAAAACCAAAGCTCATTCATGCTTCAAACTCCACGCTTTCCTCCTTCTCGATCATATTTCCCCTCCTC
>OMNV01002131.1:9245-31830 GCA_900303265.1 Brotula barbata
GCTACTCTGCCAGCCGGCCAATTTTATTTACCTTCAGCTCATTAGCATATGAACACACAGAGTACTTGTTTGTATGGAGGTAGGGCGGTGGTAGGGGAAAGCCCTCAAATTACATGGTAGATTTGAATATGTGTTCTGTGCAAGAGGGGATGTTGGAAAAGGGGGTGTGTATGTGTTACTGACGACAGGGGAGCGCCGAGAGTTCAGCTCTTTGCTCAATGAGTGTGTTGTCTGCCAGTCCAAACTAACTGGCTCTCTGTTCGTTCTCTGCATGGTCCAGCTGAAAGAAAATGAGCTGATCACACTGACAGAATGGGAGCAATTAGTATACACACACTGACACACACACACATACAGACACACGCTTTGTGTTTCTTTGCCCAGCCTGCTGCCCATTTTATTTGTTGAAGAGTTGAATAGAGGGCAGCTTGTTCTTTAAAGTGAGGTTAACTGTTTCTTTTTAAAACAGGCAAATAAAACCGCCAGCCCCTTGATCTGTTCCAGCCATAAAGTTCACTTCTTTTACTGTGGTCATAGCAAGTCGATAGGGCTTTTGAGTCTGAAAAGTGACACCAATGACAATTGTTCCATAGCATAAATACGTGTAGGGAACAGATTCTGTTGCTTGACCTCCTGGCAGTGTTTGGGATTCT
Organism: Brotula barbata; assembly: GCA_900303265.1. NCBI lineage: Eukaryota > Metazoa > Chordata > Actinopteri > Ophidiiformes > Ophidiidae > Brotula > Brotula barbata. The sequence continues at coordinate 9,899 of OMNV01002131.1, forward strand.
TACATCATTTCAATAATAACAGTTGATTTGATTATAAGAAAGTGGGTTTGAGGTTAGATATATATGTATGTGTGCGTGTAATATCCGTAGTTATGAGTCATTAAAGAAAACAAAACCAGACTCCGTGCCGTGCAGATCCAGCCCAGCGATTTACAATAAGCCAGTGAAACGTTGTCATCCAGTAATGTAGCCTTGCTGTCCTTTAGCTACATAATATGAAACAGCATCGCACATGGAAAAGTGGAATACAAAATGAGACTATTTAGCCACAGGCACCACTCTTGGCCTGGAATGTAAAGTACACAACATGATAGCAAGGGGATGAGAATGAAAGAAAGTAAAGGGAGAGAGAGAAAGAGAGACAGTTGAAGTCATGTTTAGGATTAGGCCTAGTTGTGGAGAGCAACTGACAGTGATATTTTTCATGGCTGTGGGAAACCAAACCTCTAGTTCCTACTAAGATATATTACTACAAATTTACATACTGCCAGCGCGTTGGCAACAGTAATATAGCCTATGATGTCATTTTGAGTCTGATCAAAACTAGATATTTTAGCTATGTTATAAAATTTCAACTTGTCATTGCATGACTAAATATAACAAATGAATAATCAATAATTAAGGGAGAAATTACACGATTCACAGTTAAATTCCTTGTGGGAACCATCCAAGAAGCAAAACATTTAGCTTTACAGATTGTTTTAGAAGTCTGTAATTTTACTTCAAAAAGAGGCTTTCACATCAATCCTCTGGATTTAATCCCTGCATGATTTAAATGTTTGGGGTTCTTTCCTGTCCTAGCCTGTGCTTTGCATGATTTATTGTATGTGTGGGTGTTCTCACGCCCCCCCTTTCACTCAGCTGATAAGGTTACTTCCCCTTTTAGGCCCAGCTGAGCATCAACTCTAACCCATGACCTATAGCAGTCAGAGGTGTCGGGGGACAGCGACCAGACTAAGTTCACCCGTCTATCCTAGCTGTTGATTTATCAGGATCCAACAGCCGCATGTCCGTTTGTTTGTGTGGAAACAGAGATTAGTGTCTTTTTATGCCCTTTTAAATCAGGCACATCTCAGACTTGGCATGCCAGTACTCGAATGAATGGTTACTTCAATCCTAACTGGGAATTTAAGTGTAAGCAGCTTCAGTTTATGAATGCCTCTCTGTCTGCTGAAAACTCCACACAGGTAGTTCATATATTTCAAGACAAACATGTCAAATGAGGGATTATTTTTAGCCCAAATACTAATACACCAATTTGAATTTCTAAATGCTCCTCTGTCCTACTTGAATTCTGTTTAGATAAGGATTGTACGGTGAATTTGATGGAGCAGGCAAACGTGTGTATTTCTAACCCTTAAAGCTGAAACCCCCGAGTTTATCCCTCTGGTTCTACAAACAGAACTTACTGCACTGCTTATCTTATCTCTACTGCCCTGCTTTGCGGTACACAATCCCTAAAATCAGAGGAATGTCGTTCTGTGTGGGGGCGAGCTAGGATGTGTGAAAAACAGGTGTCTTGAAGCTTTTAAGGGTGGAAAACAAGAGGTTAGAGCTGTGAGTGAAGGATCACATCTGGCCTGTGGGTTCCACTGACATCAAATGGTGAGTGTGTGTGTGTGTCCTTGGTTGTTCAAAAACAGTGTGAAAGACAGAAGAGGGACTCAGGAGTCAGGAGACTGTGGGGGTGATACACACCCAATAATGACCCTGTCAAACACAGTACTATTGTGTGACCCACCCTCCAGCCTCCACACAGGGAACAGTCCAGCCTCCTGGCCCTGAATCAGAGCTCCTCTTTGGGCAGGGGAAGTGGCTTTGAAGCCCCCATTTCCCTGGATCTCTGATCCATCAACCCTGTTATGAATGAAGAGACTGTTAAACGAACCAAGGCAGGTGGTGTTAAAGTTTGTGTGCGTGTGCGTTTATGGCTTTGTGCATGTGTGCTTGCGCCATCTCCAATGTCTTGCTTTTTTCAATTTTTCTATTTTTGTTCTGCTGAATCTGATCTACTAAAATCCTTATCTTCCAAACTTACTTGGAAAAGTGGATGGAAAAATATGGGCAGCAGTTATTTCCTCCAAAGCCTCAGCATTATTTTGGCATGGAGCTGCTAGCAAGCATGTGTTTGTAGAAAACAAGGCTTCTTGAAAGTAGAACAAAATGTTAAATGAGTGATTGTCACAGGAGAATACACCAGTGAGCACTGGCACCATGGAGCCAAGGAGTGAGGGCATGACCGTCTTTTTTATTCATCCAAAGGTAACCCAAAAAAAAAAAAAAAAATCACTTTTGTGTATTAGATGCTCAGGTCATAATCCAAAATGTTTTCAGAATAGATTAAAAGTTTGACTGTTGAAATGTGTTCTGACAGCCTTGTTGTCAATGCATTATGAACTGTAAAAGCCTCTAATTGATTGTGAAAGCTTGGTTGGACATTGCAAAAGTGATTGATTTTTTTTTTTTCTAACCTCTTCAATAGTGACTGCTGTGTCTAAAGTCAGTATGAGTGATAGCTTGGCTGAGCTTGGAGGAGCTGTAATGGCGTAGTGAGATAGTTTGGATGGACTCGTGGCTGCCTCGGGCTTTGCGGTCAGTTCCGGCTGTGATTTGTTGCTGGGATTCCCACACGACATTTGCAGGGTCAACCTCAGAAATGAAATCCTAATGGCTACAAAAGAATGAATAGCTTTTGCCACTGGTCTTACCCTGCCTCACCCTCTTCCTCCTCTGAGATATTTGTCTCTCTCCTCAGCCTCTCCTCAGTTTCATCTCTCCTCCACAAGATTCATTCTTCTCCCACCAGCTCCCCACCACCCATATCCTCTCATTTCCTCTGAGCGTCTGCTCTCCTTCTTCTACTCCCCTCTTCCTTCTCAGCCTCCCCCATTGCCAGAGAAAAATGATGCCTATAGTGTTGAAGCTGCTGGTGGTGATGTTGGTGGTGGCGGTGGGGACAGGCCCTGATTGGCCGTGGACCGAACTCGGGCTCAAAATGACGCAGGCTGGGGGTTCAGCGGTAAAGCAAGCATGGGGTGGGACTGTGGGAACTTCTGGGAGTGAACATTTGTCTGAGCTTTTAAAAGTTTGACTATTAACATTTGCAAAGAAAGATGTGTATTTTAGGCCTGGTAAATATTGGCAAGTAATATTCTGTAATCAGATCGGAAATTGAGGAAACATCAACATGACATGTTTGGCTTTGTCAAAAATAGGATCAAGTGAAAATCTGATGGGTTGTATGAGCTGGAATTAACTGACTGTAAGACTAGAGCTGTTTTATCTGGGATGTTATCGGTGCATTTTACCCCATCTCAGGTTCATTATACTGGTTTAATTAGTCTACTGGGGCTTATTAGATTTCTATTTTGAACCATTCTATGCAAATAGGCAAGGTGACGTGCTTGGTGATTCATACTGTCAGAATAAATTTGGTGATGTGCACACACTGCTGACTCACTTACTTGTAGACACACACTTGCATGGGTGTATACATACCTGCAGACATTAAATTTTTCACGCATCCTCTCCCACGGTAATGAGACAGAACCTCTCAAAATGGCTCTTACAACTTGGGAACTATAAGTCTCGGTGACATGAGTGGGAATGACGCCATTTCTAAATGAGCAATACACATTACATTTCATGCAGCACCTGGCACCCTGTCATGGAGGCCACTACAGTTATGGAGACCATAAAACTTGGCTGTGTATACAGAGCAAGGAAGTTCAGAATCATATGAGTACAAGGGAAATTTACCACACTAATGTGAGATGTCTCTTGGGTATACAATCATTGCCATGAAAAACATTCCTGTTTTTGTGTGAAAGGACGGCCCATGGAAAATTGGATTTAGAATAAGTCTATTAGTGAATTTTATAGTTAAAGTGTGCCCATTCACACTTTATGGGACACACTGCAAATAGCTGACACGTCAGAATACTGCAACTTTATGTATGCGCGCATCAATGCGTTCCAGCTTGAGAACAATTTGTTTGTCTGACGTGTGTGCTCTGCTTTAGACAGCCAATTCCATTGTGTTGGAGTGGAGAGTCAGCATGTATTCTACAAGAGAAAGAGACGGAGAGAAATGGAGTTACACACTTTGTGTGAGTCTGGAACCCAGCCCACAGTGAACATGCGTTAAATTTGATCAGTTTACCTATCAGTCACCATGCCTGCCTCTTGCCTTTCTGTTGTTGGGAGAAACTCTATGCATGTGTGTATGTTTATCGCATATTATGCTGCGGTGGCTGCTGTTATGTGTATGATAAGGCAATGGGTCTGTGGTGATGCGCTATATTTACTCAGAGGTCATAAATTCAGCATCATAAATTTAAATCATGTTGATTTTTGGACGCTGCTCAGGCCCCGTTTACTGTAAGCACACATTCTGCTGTACCTGCCAGAATTTGCAATGCGGAAATGGTTCAACAGTATAATCGTTGAAAATATTTCCGGCTTTTTCTGCGTTTTAGATCCGGCTCTTGACCTCCTTGTTCTTTAAAGCTGCTCATATTCCTCAGAGCTCAGTCTCCTCCTGTTGTTATGAGCTGCTGAAAGGAAGTAACCTCAGAGTAACATGATGGGGATTTTTAAAAAACTATCAGCAGCTTGACTTTTCATCGTCCTGCATAGCTTCCAGTGAGAGGACAGCATTGTCCGGAAACACATGGGAATGTCATTTTAGGGATGGTAGCCCGTGCATCTTTCCCTTTAGGGAGTAAGGGTGGGAGAATGAATAGAAGGTGAAGACGCTTTTCTTCTGGGTTTCATAAATAAATCACAAACCTGCACTAATCATCAATACTTTTTCCAGTTCCCTTTTCCCTTCATTTCCTCTGGCTTGGCAGAGCGTTCTTCCCTGATTCAGAAGCCAAGATAAAGGTCAACCTTTGGACAGTTAACCATGTTCACACAGAACAAGGAGGATACACAGTAGCTAATAGCTCATTCGGAATCTTCCCCAACCATAATGCTCCTTGTTTCAGAGGTAATGAATGTGAGATAGGTAATCGGTCACAGACCATAAAACAAAAAAAAACCCTCTACATCATCTAGCACAATATTCACTCCTTTTAGCAGCAGAACATCTAACGAACGGGAAGCACAGCAATAAAAGACGAGGATGACATCTCTGGGTTACATAAGAATGTTGTTATCTCCTTCCCAGCAATTTTCCCGACAATAGTGGTTTGGCGTTACATCGTAACTTGTCTGTCCTATGAATTCATGAAGGGAGGTGTGTGACTATGCTACAAAACAATCTCGATAGCATACTCTACTTTATGTTGCACATCCAGCTCGTCAGAGATGCCTGTGTTGACTGATGGGTCTCTAGAGGGCCCATATGAAAAAGGAAATGCCACACATATCCTGGATCGAGCATTAGTGGCCATAAGTGGAAGTAGTACACTGCAAAATATTGGGTCTGTCCTAGTCTGGCTTGGAATTTCTGCCTCTGCTTGTGCTTTTGTCTTTTTTAATAGGAAAAAAACAGCATCTAATGGTGTGTGTGTATTTGTCATTTGTTGCAATGACCTGATCTCAGTGTGTGTTCTGTTTATTTTTGGAGAGATTACACATACCAAGTGTAAAATCATCCTGGGACTTGGGGTGGGAGCAGTTGATAGCTTGTTATAATGGTTATGGAGGAACTTGGGTGCGTTTTTCATTGCTCACAAACACAACCATGTTAATCAATAATATATTTCTCTGCTTTCTTTCTAGGGGTGTTATCTCTCCCAGCCCATTTCAGTCCATACACAGAGAACCAGCAGACGTCGGTGGAGAGCAGGGAGGATGCCTATGCCCAGCTGGAGCTGAGGACCCTGGAACAGTCCCTGTTGGCTACCTGTGTGGGCAGCATCTCTGAACTCAGTGAGTAGAAGTAGTCCAATATCACATTTGTGTTAGCAGATTTTTACAAGACATGTTTGCTTTGAGACAATGGAGCTCTCAGGGCAATAGTGTGTATTATTGGATATTTTCAAACTCACAAAAATATTAAGTAGCCCTTAAAAATACTCCTCCATATTCTGGACATTTGTTTAACCCCCCACTTATTCACTGGCTCACGACGACAGGAAGCCTGTCCTCTAAGAGCCTGAGATAGCAGAGATAATGACGTTGCTTTTTTTACATTGCAATGTAGTGCACATATGATTTGCACTATTCTAAAATAAGCAACCTCTCATCTCCACTTATAGCCCTGGAGAATAAAGTGAAAATGATTCAGATTTTTCTTTCTGTGCCTTAGTTACTATTTTCAGAGTGATCATATTGTGCCTGTCCAGTGACCTCCTACTTGCCCACCAAGCTGTGTATGTCAGGTCAACACAAACTATCTGATGCTCGGCATCCGTCTCTCCACTATGTTAGTCCACTAGGGAAAATACTTGGACTACGTCAGCGTATCTCAGACTTTATTCTGGCTGCTGCTGTCTGCTATCGGTCAGCTATATCTCCACTTTTTGTCTGGATTCTGTCTGTAGATGTTTGCTTCTGGGTTTGTCTGTATGCTTTATCAGAGGAAAAGGAAGGCTGGCCCTCAGTCCTATTTCCCCTTAATAGTTGCGTGGTTGGCTGTCACCTTAGAGTTAAAGATTGCCTGATCTGTAGGATTTTAAAATGGCTGAATGGTCCTCTGTAGTGCAGTATCTGGACTGAGTTATATCACTGAGACGCACGGAATGTTTCTTTTAAAGGACGTTGCTACTTGAAAATACTACAAAACTGTGTCCGGTCACATTAAAATGAAGTGGTTTATTAAATTGTATTTAAAAATTTTCACAAATTAAATCTAAAATTCCATTCCAGAGCTTTTTATCGGCCTCCGGAGATTTGAACGATTCCAATGATTTCTTGTAATACAGTCTGTAGATACTGCCAGTTCCAACTTTTATTCATATGGACTGTGGTGGTAAACAAGAACACACACAAACATGTTTGTTGAACCTGGCGACTGTGATGGTGCTGGCAGTGATGGAAATCTGGAAACAGGGTCATTAAAGAGGGAGAAAGCAACAGGAGTGGAAGCAGGGGAGTTAGTGTGATGAAGGTAGGAAAGGTCAGGGCTTATGTTCAAGGTGGGGTGATAGGGGCGAGTTGGAAGGTGATGGAAAGGCAGAGAGCTGAGGATTGGGGTTTTGGAGGCAGGGAGAGAGGAGAAGGGATGAAGATTAGTGATAGAAGGTGTGGGGGGGGGTAGGTTTCCTTCTCCAAATGAGCTAACACTCTGCTATTTGTTCCTCCAACACAAGGCCATGTTCATACACTACCACCATGGTGGGGCAGAAGAAAATGTACACACACTCATACACAGGCACGCTCTTTCTCTCACTTGCTCAGTGGTCTCTTTGTGCCACATTTCTGGTGGTGTGAAGCTGGGCTGTTCTGGACTGGACTGGCACTCATTCACGCCTACACAAATACACACGTACACACGCAATGAAAACACAGAGACGGGCTGGCACTCTGATCTGTGCCCAAGAGACCTCGCAGACACTGGAGCATCAGTTCTAAGGTTCAAAATCCTTCAACATCTGGAGACGAGACCTGGCCAAACGCACCACATCCATACTGTAGGTACAGTACACATACTGTTAATATCAGGGATAAAGAAAAGCAAGAAATTCAAGCTTAATACACCAACTTGCTGGAAATACCATGTGGTGTTAGCAATAAAATGGCTCTAAATTTTTATTTGTAACTCTGCAGTCGTCTTCCCTCAACCTTGGCAACGTATGAAACCATCTGACTCTTGAGAAAACAGTGAAGACGCAAAAATATGTTCAGAATAAATTGGCTTTGCTCTGAAGCCTGTATAGAGCTATAAAGAGAATTTATACCCTATTCAGACTGGCACAGCTGCGTGGGTTAGACATGGGTAGGTCACTTCCTGGTTTTGGTTGCAGGAATTTCCATTTTTGATGGCAATTATATATTAATTTGTTGTCTTTTAAATGTAGACGTAGATTAACCTGTAACCATTGTGCCTTGGGACTGGCTCCAATCTGGGTTTACAGAAAGAAACTCATGAAATGAAGTGTAGAATTGACTCACAGTCCAGTGGACATGTTAATTACACGAAGCCAGTCTTAATCTGACTGCCAACTTTTCAAATGTGAACGTTTGTCTGCAGCAATTTATAAAAAAAACATTACCGACTCTTTATTGACTTCGAGGCTTAGAAAGAGAACTCTACTATAACTTGGGATATAAGAATGAAGTACTTCATATCCTCTCCATCCCTGAATCTTTGTCGAGCCTCGGGGCACAATATGTGCTGGGAAGCCTGGGAGAGGCTCTCCTTCTTGGGCAATAATTCCTCTGAGACCTCCTGGAGGGACTGCTGGTCGTGCAGGGTAACACAAAGGAGGCCCTTCAGTTTTAAGTGTGGTCTGTTTTGGGAGGGCTTCCTCTAACCCCCGTGGAAGTACCCCAAACCACTTAATGCACACACACACACACACACACACACAAGTAATGGTGAACTCCCAGCCTTGGCCCCCATGTAGCCCCGACTCACAGTAATGTGGTTAGAAATTAATCCAGGGGTAATTATGCTAAATGAGCGTTACACGATCCCAAGCTCAACCTGGCCGCCCTCTTTCCTTCAGCCCCTCCCCCACATCCCTTCACTGTGATGGGTCTCCACTTTACTACTGCCCCTTGATCACACTTTGATTTTATCTACATACTCTCCTTTTTCTATAGACCCTCTGATATCTTGTGTGTGCATGTGTGTGTGCGTGCATTCACGGAATCATAACCTGAATAAGCTTCTGTTCAAATGCATTTATTAACTGGCTGCCCACTCGGTGAGCTACAGGAAGGGAAATCGCCTGATAAGCTGCATATTTCCTCCATGTCAGTAAAGCAGTGTTTCCAAACAACTGTCACTCCAAACAGGTTTTGGCAGTTTTTTTTTAAAGAAACATTTCCCTCTGCTGCCATTCGAGTGACAAGATCCAGACTGATTGCTGTGATGGAACAGTGACAATAGAGAAACAGCTGAATGATTCATTAGAGCCTGTGATCTACTGACTGCCCATTAACTCTTTCAGTGATTAAAGATGAATGGTTATTTAGACTAGCTGCACGGCCGTGCCTCCTGATAATGACACCACTAATGGCAAATGGGAGAGTAACGAGTGAGAAAAGGCTAAATGTAGAGCGAGTGGTAGAGGAGTCGGGGGAAATCCGGTTGGATTTTGGGTGCCCTCGGGCCTTGTACTGAGCACTGAGATTTCTTGTTGTTTCTTCACATTGCCCCTGTGGTCTGACAAGCTCTGATACGGTAATAAAGAGCCGCACAACTGAAATGAGCAAAGTCTGTGTGTTTGTCTATTTATAACAAACATCTAACTCTTTGTTTTCCATCTTCCATTTGTTCCAGGTGACTTGGTGTCTCGTGCAATGCACCACATGCAGCGCCTGAGCTCTGTGCGCCCAGGGCTGAGCCCAGCTCGACACGCCCGTCCCCAACAGCCCGTGTCTTGGTCACCGGATGCCCTCCACACCCTTTACTACTTCCTGCGCTGCCCACAAATGGAGTCCATGGAGAATCCCAACTTAGACCCTCCACGCATGGCACTTAGCAAAGAGAGGTAAGAGTCAAGCGTGGCCGAGGCAGGAGAGATGTTTGGATGTTTCACACACAGTAAAACAGCAGATCTAATCTTAGACTGTGAGTGTGTGTGTTTGTGTGTTTGTTTACGTGTATGCGTGTGTGCGTATTTTGGTTTTTGAAGCACAGCCGCCTTCACATAATCCATTTTCTCTATGCATTCCTGTTTCTCCTCATTTATTTTATAATTTGTTGTGTTCCCCGGGTAACATCTTAAATTAGATGAATCTAGATGTTGGTGTAGTCCCTTTGGGCCTTAGAATCTGATTGCTCGTAGTCCTGCTTGCAAATACACAAACTCAAATACACAAACATACATCCTCAGAAATTAACAAGTAGCTTCTAATCACGTGAACCAGTCTCTCCATTCCTCATCCTTATTGTCCCAGTGATTGAAGTGTTAATTTTCTTAAAGTAAACGACAGGTAATGTGGACCATCCAGGTGTCAATGGTCTGTCTGAAGCACCTTTAAAGCGTGAATTAGGCTGAAAAATGTTGGTTTGGGAGGTGCTAATGGTCTGTAATTTGGTCAGGGATTCTTCAGATGTGTTGCAGGATTATGGTAATCTCTACCCTTCTCTCAGTCCTGAGATGTTTGTTTGAAAAGCAGTTGGCCTGAATTCAATTCAAGACGTAACTCCTTATTAGGAAGGCGTTATTTAGATTCTTCCTCAACTAATTCCTGTATGAAGTGTCAGATGAGCTGCTTTAAGTCCTCAACTCTGTGACTTTTTGTCTAAAAACATTGGATTTTCTCATTTTAAAAGGTTAGAGCAATAGTTATTCTGCGGTTCAAACCAGTGTTTCAGGTCTATGTGATGTGACGTAGCTGTAGGATGTCCAATAGGAGTGTTCTTGTCTCGTGAGGAAAAGATGAAACGTGTGTGTGTGTGTGTGTGTGTGTGTGTGTGCGTGTGTGCGTGTGTCTCATCGTACTATGTTCAAAATGTCAGTGTAAAGTGGTCTTGGATGTCTAAAGGTTAATTGCTTCTTAAAGTGATGTATGGAAACCTGTCTAAAGGTTGCACTCGGCAATACAAATGCATGCGGTCCTCACTGAAGTGTGTGTTCAGGTTGCTGCGGTAAATGGGCCGAATGCTGGAGTGTGTTTTCTCTTACCTCGCTCGATGCTTTATCCTTTTAATGTGTTTGTGATTGTAAGTTTACAATGCATGGTGATTGCACGGTGGTCACGTTTATAGGAAGGTTTTTAGTGATGAAACTGAAACCGCCAAATCTCTCCCCCCGCACACACACACACACCATACACACTTAGCCAGCTGGCTCCCATACATTTAATAATGACCAAACGCAGTGTGAGAGAGGAAAGGTGGGCTCCTCATTAGCATCAAAGAGAATAGTGAATACACACCGCTGTACTTTTACTGTCACAGCAGTTTCCTCTATGACTTCAAATGTTTCCAATGTTGGATTTGCGGTACATGAGCCTGAGTTATATGCACATAATGAAATGATTTAGCATCATAGTTTTCTGTCTATTGTGGAATGTGTGCAACGCTGCACTTTTGTCTGAGAATCTATTTTACCTCAGATTTATTTTTCTATACGTCTTCCTGAGCGTCCTCTCTGTAAATGTAGGCAGACAGGCAAACCCAGGTGGAGCAGTATGGCAAACCTGGTAATGATTACAACGTGAGGGATCTGGTAATGATTCAGATGTTGTTCCCTCAACGGGCCCCTCCGTCTCTCTGGCTTTGCCTCTATTGAAAGCTTTATAAAATCTTTGGTGGAAACCCAAACCACCAAATCTGTGTGGCCCGTATCAAACACTGAAGAGAAGCTGCAGAGAGCCTCGTATGATCCTTTAAAACTGGTGCGTGGATTAACAGGTGTTACATGGGATTATCAGGCTTTTGCACATTGCATGAGGATGAATGCCAGTGCCAGTTTGTCTACTTACTTTTGTAATTATACTCCACTGTAACTATAACAAGTGTTTTTTTAAAAAAAAGTGCTTCCATTACCACTAAAATCTGCTCCAAAAATGAGCATTTCCAAAGTGTGGGTGACTAATCTACTGATCAGCCCATCATGACCGCAGCTTCTGTCAGCAGATGGAAGGAAGCACTAATGGATAGATGTGTTAGAGTGATAAAAATTAAATGATTAAGGTTACTCTTAGCCACAGATACGATGTCAGATATGGTTACGCTGCCATTATGGACTTTTTTAATGGGACTGCAAATAGTGTAATCTGACTCTAGATCAGTGGTTAACCTTGACATTTTGCTAGTACTTAAGGATACGCTTGAAGTTTGTTTCTATGTCAACCCAATCACCCCGGGTTCAGCAGGGAGCTCAGGACATATGGAGTTTGATGGTCCCCCCTAGGGAGATCTCTGCTTTTCATGTAGGACAGGTAAGGGTTTGGAGTGATCGGAGTTCAAACACACCTGATCATGATTTGAGCCAACTGTCATTTTATGACTGCACAGGTGGTGGTGATAAAGAGGTCATGAATCAGCACTAACATTTATACGTGTGTGTGCATGTGTGTCTGCGTTTGAACATGTGTAAGAGACTGTAGCATGTTGGGTCAGTAGACGAGCTATCTCGTTTCAGGGCCTAACAGGCATTTGGCTTTGATGTTGCACTGATTCTCAAACCTGCGCTCAGACTGTGGGGCATCACCCCGACGTTGGGGTCAGATAAAGGTCTGAGATAAAGAGAGGGGTGGGGGAATTTTTGGGACAGGTCAGAGCCCTATGCCCCATTGTCTCGTGATCAGTAGAGTTATGCCTCAGTGATACGATATACTTTACTAAAGGCTAATTAGTACAAAATTGCAGCTGTGAGTGTTAAAAGTCTTCAAACTGGATGCAGTGTGCCGTTAAGGATAGGGTGTATGAATAGAGCATTTGGGAATATAGACATATTAATGCCTGACAGACACACACCGGTTTGCCCCAACATGTGCTGAGTGGAGCCAGCACTATCTCCAAACTGCACCCCCACCCCCCTCCTCACACACATTTCTTCAGCGTTCAAACCCAACAGCCCCATTTGGCATGATCTCCTCCTACAGCTCCTCCCCTGTCCATCAACTAGATTTATCTGCTTGTTAACTGTGCCTGGGTGACAGCAGAGTTCCTCCCTTTGTCTTCCTTGAGTACTAAATACTGTTTGTGAGGTTATTGATACAGAAATATATGATTATGCTGCATTTAAATGTGAACAACTTCCAGTATTGTGTTTCAAAGCTTTTATTTGGCACAGGTTATAACATCCAGGTCTACATTATCCTAAAATGGAGAGGTGAACATGTACATTAATGAATAACAGCATAATTATAGCACGTCATTGTATGTTGGAAAGAAGAGGATATAACTGAAAATAATTACTTGCACATGTTAAAACTTCAGTTATACTCTAATTGAGGCATAGCTTTTTCCAAACGTTGTGTACCAGATCTAGATCTTGTGTTTGTAAATGGATTTAGTCAAGCATGTAAACAATCCGCCATCTTACGCAGCAAGGAATAAAAAAGATTATAATTCTGTCATTTTTCCACATTTTAGCTTTAACCACAGTGAAGACAACACTGAGTATAGTGAGCAGGTAAACATGCAGTATTAAGTGACAGCTGTGGTAAAACGTGTGTCACTGCTACAGAGACTAACGGTGAATGAGGAGAGTGAATGACACTGTAGGAGTCCCAGTGCTCATCAATAGTAACACACTCCACTCCACAGTGGTTTACGGTCCATGTTTCCAATCCTCCGATGCTTTTGTATGTGTGCGCTTTCATTTGCATTCGTGACGTGCATTTGGGTGTTTGTATGAACTTAGAACAAAGGTAAAAGCCGGCGCCAAGAATAAGATCACAGCAGGAGAAGCAGCAGCAGCGTAGTCACCGGTGATAAGACGGAGACGGTGCTCAAACAATCATTAACACACTGACTGATGCCTCACAGAATCAAAGGCAACCAACAATACGTCTCTCAATAGTGTGCCATTGTTCACAGCCCCTTTCTACCCACATATGGTGATAGAAACACATACACGAGAAGGGATTAATGCCAGACAACATAGACGTGGGTTTACAGGTAGCCACGCCAACAATGGCCTCTGTGGTGGTTTAGAAGAATATCCACCAGAGAACGAGTGGCAGAGGGAGGAAGGAGGTAGAGAGTAATCAGAGTAATCCCCCTGACCTTCAGTACAGCACGCTCACAAATATCACAACAGATCTTTGATCCTTCGACTGAAAAATATTTACTCTCAGTAAAGCTCTGTGTTTGATGACATTTTCTCTTGCCCACTTAGGTCGGGGTTTATTTTTATCCCTCTCACATCTTGATTGTGTTTTGAATGTCCTATTTTTCTGGCTAAGATGGTGGAAAATCCTGATCAAACAGTGTCTCATAATGTTTGAACCACACAGTACAGATGAAGAAATATCCTAGTCATTATTCTCGTCCCTCCCTCTCTCATCCTGCAGTCACCAGCAGCTGGTGTTCGACCTGGCAACCTGACAACAGTCATATAAACACAGATTAGTCATATTAGCACCGAGAGATAAGTTATGAGTGTGGTGTACATCTAACTGAGAGATGTTGATACTATTTATTTTTCGCCATAATCCCCCTCCGACTTGACAAACATCTGTCCGATTTCAAAGAAGTCATTTTCCCGGCTGTACATTCCACCATTCGTATGATGTCATCATCTGAGATAGCACCCTTTCTGCACTTCGTGCTTAAAAAGTACGATTGCACAGATCTGATAGCTGTTACTTACTTATGATGTGACTCAGGACATATCAGTCAGTCCTCGTATCTGTCATTATGTCTAGTATGTGTTCGCACTTACGTGATGTGCAGCTGTGTGAAAACTAGCTATAATGTGTGACTGTAGGGGATGAGTGTGTGAGAACGTTTGACTCACAGCGTTCTGGTTTAGGTCAGGGGACAGGTTTACCGTAAGTCACCTGGCTGAGCAACTGACTGAGTCATGACTGTTGAAGGTGGAGCTCCTCTACTCTGACCTGAGATCAGTGTTCATTAGATTTCACTGATCATAGTGTTCATGCAGCTGAAAGGTTTATGGGTCCAAAAGTGGGAATGAACCACCACAGGAACTGTCTTCACAATGATAAATAGATTTGCAAATGTAAAGCATTACACTAGTTTGAGTTAAAATGCTGTCTTAAATACAGTATCGTAAAGCATACTGTGGATGTTAACACTGTTTGAATATTAACGTACATTGTAACACACTCTTTTTTTCTTAACAGGCCATTCCTGTTGCTGCCACCTCTGATGGAATGGATGAGGGTGGCCATTGTTCACGCTGAGCATCGCAGGAGTCTGTTGGTGGACAGTGATGATGTCAGACAGACTGCCAGGCAGCTCCTCCCTGGACTGGACTGTGAACCGAGACAGCTGAAGTAAGAAAACACTCATAAAGAACAGGGTGGCCTCTCTGGATGTTGGGGAACAGACGCCTAGAAATATGAACGCTAACAACGTCATTGTCCTCTATTAGCCGTATGAAACTACTGGACTGAAGAGTCACTCAGTTCTTTAAACAACAGAAATAAGTGCAATGTGCAGCTCACCCAAATACCGCATGATTTAATCTACTCTACGCATGCCTTTAATTTAATCATTTGGATATTATAATTAGGCATTGCGATGATTAATGGCTGTTCACTGACTGTAATGAGGCTCATTAACCTTATAATAAACTGTACATTCACTTCTAACAAAAAGCAGCTGATGCAATTTTGCATGGGCCACGGCTATTTTTGCTCTCACTGACAGGCAGGTTAATACATAAAACATACTCAGCCAGAGAGCTATCATAAACTGGAAAAAAACCAACTCATTAATGCTTTCTCTCTCCATCAGGCCCGAGTGCTGTTTCAGCTCATTTAAGCGTCTGGACTCGAGGGCTGCCACAGACAAGTTCCATCTAGACTTGGGTTTTCGCATGCTCAACTGCGGACGCACTGATCTCATTGGCCAAGCCATCGATCTGTTGGGACCAGATGGGGTAAACAGTATGGACGACCAGGTAATGAAGGACTCTGTGCGTGTCTGACACGTGTGCACAGAAACATGTGGCTGCAACACAACTGTTTATATTTTTAAACCACTTCATCATGTGTTTGTCTCTCTTCTTTTATCTGTCCTTTGCACTTCCTTATCTCCATCAATCAGGGGATGACCCCTCTGATGTACGCCTGTGCAGCCGGAGATGAGGCCTTGGTCCAGATGTTGATTGATGCTGGTGCCAACCTTGATGTGGCGGTAAATAGAGCGTCTTCGATTCCAACAGATGGACCGCTTTATTTAAATGTTGCCGATTATGTACTGTGAACTTCCGCATCCACACCCACAGAACGAGGAACAAATGGCATATTTGCGTTGTGTTATTTTGGTGCGTAACGCTGATTTGTTCTGTGCTGCCAGGTTCCTCCATGCTCCCCAAAGCATCCCTCTGTACATCCCGACAGCAGACACTGGGCAGCTCTCACCTTTGCCGTGCTGCACGGACACATCTCTGTGGTGCAGGTTGGTAACACGCACTTTTGAATTATTTCCTTAAAAATGGCGCAGATTGGGCAACCCAACAGTAAGAGGTCAAATGTCATCATCCCAGATGATGTCCCGTTTACTGTGTTGCATTACACAATTAATGCAAATGTGCATTTTAACTTCAAGTAAGCTGCTATTACAAGGCTTACTAATCCATTAAACCTGATCGTTGTTTACGCAGTGGTGCAGAAGCTAAATTAGCACATCCTTTAAACCATGGGACAATTCATCTACACAGTTATAATTATTAATGAATTCATTTTAAATTCATGCGCTGTGTGAAATTATTTATTAAGTTGGTAAGGACGTGACAGTCCTAACAACAATGTATTATTGGCGATCAGGACACAGACATAACGGAGGATTCTTGCATCCCTCGCTCCAGAAATCAGGCTTCTAGAAGGCGGCTGTGTTTCTCTCAAGGTGAATTTTGGTGTCGTGTCAAATCAGGTGCTAGCGATCAGCACAGGAGGCAGGCAGGAAAAAAATCCTTTACAAATGTGAGGGCAAAGGCCAGAGTCATAACTGTACAACAGGCTGTCAAATATGGCACAGTATAACAGATGTGGTGTGTCTCTCCAGCTCCTGTTGGACGCCGGGGCCAATGTGGAGGGGGCAGCAGTCCGCAGCGGACACGAGAGCACAGCAGACACTCCATTACAACTGGCTTCTGCAGCAGGTGGGCAAGGGCACACACACACACACACACACACACACAAGAACAAAGGGCCATACAGTAGCTCTTTATTCCAATTAATGACAACTTTATTACCATCTCAAAGAAAAGAGTGAATAAAAGCCACTCTGTTGTCTTCAGTATCTCAGCAGCAAACACTAATTTGTTCTGACAATTATCACGCTTAATAAGCAAAGTGTGTGTGATTACTTTACGTGTGACACATGGAATGAGGGGAAAATAAAGATGAATGCACGGAGTGAGCCGAGTGCTGCCTGTGGTCGTTTCAAAGCCACGGGGCAGCATTCCTGTGTGGGATTATGTGGAAGTATGACGTAGTTGTAGTAAGATGGGCACATGCTTAAACACACACGCAGCAGCAGTGACAGTTTGTGAATATTTATTTTATTTACTTGTGCAGGGGCAGTTCACAGTAGATGTGTTGTGACAGTTTTAGCCACAAGCTAAATTTCATCTGGAGTCTCTGGCCGGAGGTCACGGCCCCGCCCTGGAGTACAAAAAAAAAAGTCTGGTATACCCTTCAGTAGATTATTTGAAAAGGAAAGAAAAACACGTTCATCCATCCACTAACTTATTTATGGAGCCACAACCCCACCAATGTGTAACATTCGAAATACTTAATCTAAAGTAATGTGATGTGCTTTTTTCCCAGGAAACTATGAGATGGTGAGTTTACTGCTGGCACGAGGCGCTGACCCCTTATTAAAGGCCCACGATGGAAACGCCCTCACGTCGTCCCTCTACGAAGACATGAACTGCTTCAGTCACGCTGCTGCACACGGACACAGGTACAGCGCTCGGTGCCCAAAACAGCAAATTGACCACAATGCCGCTGAAAAGTCCCTGTTCGGCCTCTTAACCGCAGAGGGAGGCTTGTGTTGGTCCAATATCACACATGACCTTAGACCACATTTGATCTCTGAGCAGAGATCTGTGCGAAAGGCTTGATCCATCTGTCACAGAACACCAACTGCTAGCCTAACCCACTCCACCTGTTCACTGTGTGTGTGAACAGGATGTAGACTCAACACTTGACATTCCACTGTGGGGGTGACAGATTACGTAATCAGAGTGGAGGGCAAAGTGTCACTGAAATCGGCGTACGTCTTGTCGTTTGGGTGCATCTTAATGTTTTTCTTCCATGTCCTCTTTCTTCCCCCTTCCTCCTATTTATCAGGAACGTGCTGAGAAAGCTGCTGACCCAGCCGCAGCAAGTCAAAGAGGACGTCCTGTCTCTGGAGGAGATCTTGGCAGAGGGGGTGGAGGTTGAAGAGGCAGGGATATGTCCGTTCCTCCCTCTCTCCCCGCTCCCAACCCCGTCTTCTGGCCCTGGGGCCGTGCCAGAGGGAGGCATACCAAGGCTCTGCAAGGCCAGGATGAAGGCTCTCCAGGAGGCCAGCTACTACAGCGCCGAGCACGGATACCTGGACGTCACCATGGAGCTACGAGCGCTGGGTACCTGCAGAAACAGCACACGTTCACGTTTAAAAAGAGTGTCCGTGTGACCTTACGAATTGCTCTTGGAGAAATTGTAAACATTGCGCTGCATTCCTTCACCTGTCCAGGTGTTCCATGGAAGCTGCACGTGTGGCTGGAATCTCTGCGTTGTGCCCAGCAACAATCCAGAGCCGGAGTCACCCTCTCCCTCCTCCGAGAGTTCACTACGATTAGAGAAGAGGACTACTGTGAGGAGCTGGTGTCCGTAGGCCTGCCCCTCATGTTCAACATCTTACGCACCACCAAGGTACCGGTGCATTCAGACCCCCGTTTCCACATTCAGTTTAAAAAGTAAACGTTGAAAATATCTTTTCAAGGTGGGATTTAAAGCCGCCTCCTTTAACTTTTCTTCCAGAATGATGCCATTGTACAGCAGCTGGCAGCTATTTTTAGTCACTGTTTTGGCCCGGCGCCTCTTCCAGCCATCACTGAGATGAAGACGGCTCTTTCAGCCCAATTGGGTAAGGAAACATCCCCATCCCAGAGCAGAATGATTTCACAGCGTTGAATGAGTCACACACGTTTGTGTAAACTGTAGCGAATAGCCGCAACAATTCTCTGTCAAGCTCAGGCAGGATGTTGCTGCATCTAGTGGCGGTCCGTCTCCCAGAGAGGAAACTGGAATGGAGAAACAAAGTCTGAACATAAACGGTCATTGTTGTCGGCTAAATTTTGATGTCACGTGTAATGTGCAGCTTCCATGACCCGTTTTGGCCCAGTGCTGAAACTGGACTAGAGTCGACCTTACCCCGCCTCGTCACTGTCTGAACTGGACCATCAGCTGTCCAACCTGAAATAAATTTGGCTTGTGAATGTTTTCTTACAGATCCTCATTTCCTGAATAACCAGGAGATGTCAGACGTGACATTTGTGGTGGAAGGGAAACCGTTCTACGGCCACAGAGTCCTGCTGATCACTGCTTCTGACAGGTGAGTGAAAGAAAAAAAGACACAGAAAGGAGGAGAAATTTGGAGAAGACTTCCATTAATTCATGCATTTTTCTCCTTCAGATTCAAGTCTCTGCTCTCATCCTCTGGACCGGACGGAGTCCCCAACAAAGAGATCGAGATAAGAGACATCAAATACAACGTTTTCCAGGTAGGGTTTTCATTTTTACTTATTTCTCTCTTATAATGTGAAAAACCACGATTGGCAGAACAAAAAACTATTGGGCCGACAGCATATGCAGGAGTTTTTTCCATGTATGTGACTTTTTGGCCTAAAACGAGACCTTTGGCCTGTTTCCAGATGATGATGTCATACCTGTATTGTGGAGGGACGGAGTCACTCAGAACTAAAGTATCTGACCTGCAGGAGGTAAGAACGATGACTAAAGGGCAGAACACGGCACCTTTCTCGCCACCTCCCTCTCTCTCCTTTGATCTTCAGTCTCCTAACCTTTGTTTCCTCCTGTAGTTGTTGTCAGCTGCTAGTATGTTCCAGCTGGGGGCGCTACAAAGGCACTGTGAACTCGTCTGCTCCCAGAACATCAACCTGGACAATGCAGTCAGCATCTACAAGACAGCAAAGGTACCACACAGCATAATGTCCAGAGGATGAACTCCACTCCTAATCTACCGTCCGTTCTTGACCATCTTCTTCATGTACTCACTCAGTCCTGATTTCCTCTTCCTGTCTCAGGTCCACGGTTCGGTGGAGCTGAGCTCGTTTTGTGAAGGTTACTTCCTGCAGCAGATGCCCGCGCTCCTGGAGAAAGAGGCCTTCAAGGGACTTCTGTTGGGGCCGCTCGGGGCCCGACCGGGGAACCACTCCACGTCGACCCTCGTCCATAGCTGCGGAGAGTCGCCCCTGGAGGAGCTGGAGGCCACCCTCGCTCGGCGGCTGCGCTCGCTCTACGTGAGCTCCAGAGTTTGAGAGAAAGACACAGAAAGAAAATTCAGCTCATTTTGAAGGTGTCGAATATAAACAGGAAAGGATTATTTTGTCTTAACATCTCAACTTCTGCAGTACAAACGTTGTAATGAACAATGAGAAGTGATTATCTGGGACTTAGTTGGAATTATGATCTACGGACAAGACAATATTTCATATCCGCCCTCCAATATCTCAGCCCTCCCTTCTATTAGGCTGTGATGATGCTTTTCCTCCAAGACTCCTGAAGCAGAACTCTGAAATAAAAGACACTGCTGCCCTCTGGTGGATAAAAAGAGAAAATACATGATGGTTGCCTCAGAGGATGGGGGTCAGTGATGCTCCTCCTCGGTTGACTGAAGTATCTGTTGGAGAGACGCATTTGGATCTTTCACCGGAATAATGCAGACTGGGAGGAAGGAGGCCGATGACGTGCCTCCACAGCGATGTAAGCTTTGAATTAACAAATGTCCTTTTTATGTAACTGTACGTTCTGATTTTCTATTTTTGAAAAGTTTGACATCAGAAACACTTGTTGAAGAGTGGGATGGACACTTTCTATTTAATGAGGAAAAAGATGTGAGAGTATTTAACAGGGTGTTCCCCTTTTTATCGTGTAATCCAAGCAAAGTATTAATATTATTGTTAAAATGCTTTTGTGTCGCTGTGTTTTTATCCAGGCAACGTTCACTCTAACAGTACATTAAGCTTCTGTGTGCTGATGTTACCCGCGTCTCCAACACGGGATTTACACGACAACGAATTCTGTTACGATGCTGAATATTGTAATAAACATCAAAGCCTGGCTTAAAAAAAATCTGTTACTGTGTTATGGACTAAATCAGAGGTGAAGTCTGTCTCACTTAACCCACGAAATGTTGAAACACCGCCACACCGCAGGGGGGCGGGAGAGAGAGAGAGAGAGAGAGAGAACGAGAGAGAACGAACGAGCGAGAGAGAACGAGAGAGAGAGAGCGAACGAGCGAGAGAACGAGAGCGAGAGAGAGAACGAAAGAGAGAGAGAACGAGAGCGAGAGAGAGAACGAGAGCGAGAAAGAGAGAAAGAGAGAGAGAGAGAATGAGAGAGAACGAGGACATTATATATACAGTATATATTCATTCACTGTCGAGAACTGCAGAGTTATAATCATAGATGAAGTCTAAAAACAGTGAAATAGGGACATCCATTAAAAAATTAGAAATCATTTAGGGAACTACAGAACTGAACGGCCATTTGTGTCCAACTTGGTTTTCTGCCAAGATCTTTGTTTTTTTGATCTTCCGTTTCATACAAGCTGCTGCCAAAAAAAGCTGCACTTTGATCCGCCTGATGGCTGCACGACAACAACAACAGTCACATTTCAGTCCAGGCAATTAATTTAATAATTGGAAGACTGTTCGGCCTTGGCAGAGGTATCTACTCTGTCAGATCCTTCTAGTTTCTGGATTTTTCTACCTCTTATTATATATTGTTGTCCTAGACTCGATGCATTTGCTATAAATCCTAAATTTCACAGACATGACGGTCCAGGGAAAATTCACAGAGACGTTCCTCTTAGATAAGTGATACATCAAAAAACGGGAAACAGAACTGAGAGGAGACTCACTCACTCACTCCAGGTGGCCGGTTTTCGCTTCTCTTCATCTTCATCCAGTTGGCTCGTCCCGGTA
>OMNV01002133.1:3919-17335 GCA_900303265.1 Brotula barbata
CTGGTCCCATCGCGCGCGCGCGCGCGCGCACACACACACACACACACACACACACAGACTTTAAGAATAAGAAAAACAGGAGCTCTATATGTATCACGGTCATGCTCAATTTTACTGAAGATGAAATCTTTCCAGCCTTCACAAGCGCAAGAACTGGTAAATATTACTGCCATGCAAAGCGCACACATAACACAGACACACAGGTGAGTCCATTTAGGACAACAGTTGTTCCACTTAGCAACCAATCAAATATTTGCACAGCAACGAAACATCAATGCTCCATCACAGAAAGCGGTAGGAGCTGGCCCACTATGAAAACTGTGTGCGATTCTCACTTGCAAATTTGAGATAAATACGTTCAACCACATCCAATTAAAATGCTATAAGGATAAATTGCCAACAGAGACTCTGCTTAGAGTCGTAACTCAACCCTAAGTTAATATTAGCTGAATCACAAGTGCTAAACAGAAAAAAACCAAAACAGAATTCAATAAATGTCTTCCATACTGGAAAATAAACCTTTTACATTCACATTAGGAGGAAAGAACATTTTGACATTAAAGAACGTTTTCTAAAATAATAAAGTTTGGCTAAAGAGTGTCTCCAAAATATCTGGCAATCATAATATTTTACTTATTTTGAGTTATTGATATTAATGACATCTTGGACGACCATTTCCATTTCTCGTTTTTTGTTTTGTTTTGTGTTTTTGATGTAGCTGCACTCTCTGCTCGGGTTCAGACGTTTAATTTGTTCAGCTCAGCTGGAAGCACACCTGAGTCATATTTTATTTCTTGTGACATTTGAAAAGTTCACTACAAATTCACATGACAGTCGGGTAAAAGCAAAGCAAGAGCCATGGAGAGTGAGAGTCGGCATTTGTGTCGTGCAGTAGTTGGCATAACAAAGGTTAACCTGGTTATCTCTGCTACTGACCTCACTTTATGTGATGATGAGTGAGACAGTGTGTGTGTGTTGTGCGTGTGTGTGTGCATGTATGTTTTGGGGTCAGCAGGGGTTAATGTCAACAACAGTCTACACCATGTCCCCCCAAAACCCTCAAAACCAGACTGTTGCAGGGAATACCACACTGAGAGAAACATCAGACATCAACTTTCAGCTATGTCTCAAACCCACAGAACACACACAAACACACAAACCCTTTCATCTTACCTAGACTGAATCTTTCAACAAAGGATCTTTCCCTATCTCTCTCCTTCCTTCGTTTCTGCTCCAGATGTTCCAGAGTTTAAGAAAAAACACAGGATGAGAAACAAAGTGAGTGAAATCAGAAAGAGAAAGTCTGTGGAAAGTGCTCTCCTCTTTCATACCATGTTTATTCTTTATTGCCCTGGCTCTGTGTCGCAACGTTGTATATGTGCGAATACCAGTGTGGTATTGTGCCATAACCATCATCCAACGGCAGTTTCGAAATTGGCCAGAGACGGCTGGCCTTGTGTAAACCATAATTTCCACTCAGACAGCCCAAAAGGAGCAACATAGACACATGCACAGTGTCTCTTTCTGCTCACTTGAATCACAAAGTTATTAAATCATACATTTACAGGCTGTTGACAGTGGACACAACCCAATTTGTAAAGGTCACAGTGTTAGGCCAACAAAAATAAATTAGAGCAAAAATGTCCATTCCCTAATCCTCAACTATAATTGCCAAAATTAATCAAAATACTGCACTGCCAAATAAGAGACGCTTACTGTTTAATACTCCCAAAGGATGTGGATTTGTTAACACAATACCTGGGAATGCTTAGTGCTTGTTGCTTTTCATTAGACAATTAAGCCCCTTGGGGCCATTATACAGTGAGTGCAGTCCAGTTTGTGTTTCATTATCAGGCTAATAAAATTACAAATAGATATTTACTTGCTTAGGATCAGTCTAAAGCTGTGGGAACTCCACGAGCCGGAGCTGCAACAAGACATGTGAGTGAAGAAGGTAGGAGCAGGTAATGGGTTAGGTAGTTGTATTGTCCACATCACCACACACAGGCAAAGATGTTATATGGATCTATTAAGAACATTTGAGACAGACTGAAGACAGACGGTATATAGTAGCTGGGAGAGTAGAAGTGCAGTCTAATTGTCAGAAATGTTCCCACGGGATCGACCTTTTTCATATGTTCACCAACCAAATTTAAGGGCCATTAGAAGGGCAACGTATCAAAATGCGATTTGGTCTCAACCTACACTCCACTGCAGGATCCCATAATGTCTTTTGGCAGCAAAACATCAATAATTTGTACATAATCATTTTGGGACTCGTGTTGCTCTCCTCTTAACCCATTTTGGTTTCTAATCCAGACTTAAAGTAATAAGCACTGATCTATGTTCTCAGTTACACCGAATATGATAATTTATAACACACAGTACTAATCACACACTGTCAGAAACACCACGACCCAAAGGATTCATTTAATTTTTCCATCTCTTTTTTTTTTTTTTAACATAGGAACCCTATTTCACAAGGGAAAGGCATTTATCACAATTATGCAAAGTAGGAATACATTTGCATAACTTTTTTTCAACTACATATCACATAGCTTTTATCCCAATTTATCTCCACGTTCTGAGACACACATATTTTGAAAGAAAAGACACAAATTCTTTATAAAGTTGAAATAACCATATTTACATTAACTCTATACTGAAGGCCATCCTCGGACCTCAAAAGTGCATTTTCACATAAAATGTATGCTGCTCTCCACTTCCAAACACAACATTGAATGAACGTGTACAGGCCGTCCAACTCGTGACAGCCGTTGCAGTTGTGCGATGTAACAGATGTGCAGATGATACAGAGGTATGTCTCTTGCTAAAACTTGATAAATCAGGTAATCTTACCATATAATGTCATGTCTTTTTGTTATGTAAAACAGAGACCATTTTACTGTATGTAGCACTCCTTTGCTCTATTAACTTCTCTTCATTAAAAATCCAGCCGTTTGTCGTCATAATTTGGATGTCATTCAGTCTTTCTCCTTGTCTGTCTTGCAGCCCTGTAGCAAGAAATGGCTTGTATGATACAAAAGACTGGAAAGATAAGGAAGAGACGGATGAACGAATGGATGAAGTTTCGTGGCTTTTTATAGACTGCAGTCTTATCTGTTACGTTCTTACATCAGGAACTGGCGTCTCTCTATTCAACACATACACACACGCAGTCATGCAGATGTTGCCCCACCACATATGGTCTGTGTCACATCATCAACTCTCTCCCATGAAAACACACATGGGAATTCAGCAAATCTAAACTACAGCCCTCGCTCAATTCCTTCATCTGTCCATCTTCTCCTTCTTTTATCTCTCTCCCTCTGTCTTACACACATATCACACGCACACATACAGAGGAATAGTAGTAATATATACCAGGTGTGTGTGGCAGGGGGATGTCCACTAACAACAGGTCTGATGCAGAACAAAGAGCCGAAGTGTCAATCCAGTATTAATAGGTAGTGTATATGTATGTATGCCCGATTTAAAGGTGCAGTGTGTAATCTAGATGAATTTTAGCCTACCCACAGTGTCAAATTGATTGACATGCACCTCGAGAGGCCTTTATTTTTAATTCTGATAAGTTGAGAAACACATGTTACTCTATACGTATATGAGAAACACTATTATATCAAGAAACTACATTTTTCTTGGAATTACATTGTCAAAAATAAGAATTGGGCATAAATATGTCAGAATTGGGAGATTTAAAATTTATTGAGTTTGTTGTTGGCTCTTTACTGTCATTTATATGCAGCTAACAAAGCTGGCAAAGCATCTCAGGCTCTCATTGTTTGATTGTGAGATAAAAGCTTAGCGGGGGCCAAACCAAACAGGAATTTAAAAACATTTTATTATATTATAATCGAGTCCTGGGATTCAACACAAGTCTACAGGACCTGCAACACATTTTCCATCACCTGGTTAGCAAAGTCTTTTAGACAAGCCTACTTCATTTCATATAAATAATTTTATAGAAAATAAAGCGGTGTCAGTTCCCCAATAAATGTAAAGCAAAGCTGCAAAAAAAAAATGAATTGCATTTCTGAACACCGGCTAAATACCTTTGAAAAAGGTTATTATAATCTAATTCATGCAATCGTTAATGTATTTGTGCAGTTGAAAGAAGAAATGCTTATGAAGCCTTTGAACACTCAAGCATTTTTCCCTGAGCCACTTTCAAACCGATTCTGCGTTCAGTGTTACAATCGAAATGGAGAGTTGCACCAATTCGATTAGAGCAGAAAATAAACTAACATCTCTTGGTTTATTTTCTATTTACATAATTTCAGACATTCTTCCTTTCTGTTTTCTGCTTTTGCACACACTGTAAGCACACCATTCCTCCTCCATGTCCTCTGGGATTCGAGTAGTTTCATATACAGTAAGGTGTGTAACACTGTAGAGTCACCGACCTCAGAATAGTCAGTAGTAGAAACATTTGGACATTAAATGTAAACAAACAGCCACAGTTTGGATGGCTTCCTTCCTTTGTAGCTTTCACTCTCTCAGATTTCTTTAACTCACACTCAATACTTCACCTCTCTTTGATGGCTGTTTCTTCATTTTAGACAGAGATGAAATAGAAAGTCAATTAACTAAAGAAAAACAAGAGCAGGACAACTCTGAGAGGATCTGGTCCAAGGTCGTATGTGGTCTTGGAGGTGAGGAACTTAACCTCTTATCTGTTATAAAGCATTTGCCTCATTTTCCTCCCCCCTCTTTGTTTCTTAACTCTTTCCACCAGCATTTCCATTCCTTCCACAACCTCCTGTCTTAAGTTAGCTCTAGTTGTTTTACATGTTTTTCCAAAGGTCTGGCAAAACGAACATGCTTTTCAAAGGGATTTTTGGAATTTGTTCCACTACTTTTCACTCAAGTGCCGCAAATCCCTATGAGTGTCAGTGTGTGTTTGGACAGAAGTGTGAGAGTTTGTGCATATTTAGAATATAAAACAACCCTTTGCTTAGTGGAGTGCTGTTGCATATTGCCTACGCTCTTTTCTGATCAACTCCATCAGGTGTGTTTAGTCAATGAAGATCTGGAGGCAGAAACTCAAACTTCAAATGAACCACTGTTAATTCCAAATATTTGATGTTTAAGGCTTGTGTTTTTGTCAATGACCAAAATTTGGGCAAAGTAGCACTTTAACCCCCAGACAGTTTTAAGTGTAGGAGTGTACTCTTTAAGTTTAACCACAAACAAATGAGACCGTCACTAGTACTAGACTGATGGTGGTGCTGTAATAATCACTATTACTTTTTAGCCGATAACTTTTGAACTGTCAGAAAAGGGGAAAAAAAGCAACTAAGATTAATTGTGTATGCTTTTAACAAAATTCTAATTTGAAATTAAACATATTGTATACGTGAAAGAAGACAAGAGATAGCAGAATTAGCGTGAAAGAGAGAATTCATATCTGCTCATTTGATAAATTTTTGATTCTTTGGGTCTAACTGCATCAATCAAAATTTCAAATATATTTGCACCTCACAAGATTTTCAATTTATTTCCATTTTTTTTCTCTGTACAATCTATGGCCACATTGTCATAGTATTTTACAGGTAGAATGTGCAGCCCAATCCAGGCAAAAGTTTTATCTTTTTTTTTATATGTTCCATTTTGTTACACTTGGCAGGATAAGTTGAGTGAATGGCTCATTGTTCATGATTAAATTACTGTAAAGTAGCCAAACACGGTGGTCTACTTCATAACCTGTTGACTTTCTATACCTGGAGGATTGTTGGGCCTTGACTCTAGTTGACACTTCTACAGTAGTGTTTTAAACTGAGATATTTAAATTGCTGTAAAAACTCTGAGCTGATAACGATGCTTGCACATAAATGACATAAGCATAAATTCACATAGCGTCCCCTGACCGTGTGGAGAGTGAGCACATCTGGTGTGTGTCTGCCCTCTCTTGCTCTTCCTCTCCCTCTTTCTCTCTTTGTCTTTTTTCTTTGTTTCTCTCACAACTTTCTCTGGACCTGTTTTACTGTTTGTCTTTCATCTCCCTTCTCCTTTTCAACTGACACTCATGTCTTTCCTCCCTCCATCCATTCTGAAACCACATCTCTTCCCCTTCCTCCCCCCCATTTCCTCTTCTCCCTCTCGCTGAGTGTGGCTGTCATTCCTCTATTGTGGCAGGTGAGGCCATAAAACAGCGGGAGAGGCCACAGGAGGGATAGACGGCTGAGAGACAAGGTGTGCGTGTGTGACTGTGTATGTGTGTGATTCATTATTATACAGATATTTGAGAAGAACCTATGCAGTGTACACGCACAAACACACACACACACACACACAGTCATTACTCTCAGTGCCAGTGTATGTGTTAGTGTGTTAAACAGTAACATCTCTGACCTCTGACCTGTTCTCTCACTCTGTCTCGCTCACACTCTCTCACTCTCTCTCAGTCACACACATTACTCATCATGTTGTCTTTGAGGCCAAAAGTGTCCATTCCCCCCTTAGCTCCCTCCCTCTATAAATACAGTGTGTGTACTTTTTCTGTGATTTACAACATTCTAGTGATATTCGAGAGTGTAAGGTGTGTACCATGAACATACCATGAGTGTTTTCTGCTCAAATTCATGTCATGACCGATTCCACATCCACCCTTTCTCTCCTCTCTCTCTCTCTCTCTCTTTCTCTCTTTCTCACACACATACGATTCCTACTGAACAATGACGGTTTCCATTACAATTTAATTCAACTGTGAAACCAAACTCTACTCACTTTGATAACTATCATTTGTATGCTTGGGTAAATTTTCTAATGTTAGCATAATTTTATTTGAATTTAAATTATGATTAAACCATTTTTTCTACTGCGGCATTGTTACTTGTTACCATTTGTTGCGTGTTCCTGCTGTGAGCGTTCATTTTGGGGGGATTATGACCGCTTGAACAGGTAGAGTGAAGAGTCCTACGGGAAAGAGAGACTGTGTGTGTCTTTCATTATATCTGTGTCTCCTCTTGGCCAGATGCCTTTCAGAGTATCTCATTATGTAGCAGAGGGACAGAAACAACATACAACTTCAGCCAAAACTTTCATGACTAAAGTGAAATGAAGCGACTAGATGACATGAAACAGACTTGGAACTCATTCTCCATCTTAAAGGCTAATAAACCAGCATTTAGCTTTACTGGGTTTGATTTGCTGATGCTGTATTAAAACCATTTCCAGTTATAGCTATTGCATAGTGATTGTTTTTCCAAAATAATTGTATGCTTGACGTTAAGGTTTACATTGTCTACATTGTAGAAACCCAGGATTATTATTTCAAATACTCCCTGTCATCAGTGAGTGAATGATCCTATTGAAAACAAGTCCTGAACCGCAAATGTTTGGGAGACATCTTTGTCCAACAGTAGCCATGTATGTGTTTTTAAGGCTGGGGGTTATATGGCTTTTTGTTGATTCTATTTGTTCTACTGGAATCAGTGAGATGGAATAAATTGGAGAAATGATTGAAGCCAGGCGCACCGGGAACGGAGGGAAGACAGATTGAGAGAGAGAGCGAGAGAAACCACAGTTTTTATATGTTGTCTGGTTTTAATTTGGTAAGAGCCATCATTCACCAGTTCACTGAGGTGGCAAACCAGATGGGTGTCTGTGTGTGCATTTGTGTGCGCGTGTATTCCCCTTGTGTTCTCTACTTGCACAATGCATACACGCTGAACTCTGTCCCTGCCAACACTTAAATCCCGCCACATATTTATCTTTTCATTCCCAAGCCTATTGCCTACTTATTTTATCATTTGTGATAACATTGTCAGCTAAATATAATTTGTACCAGACTTGTTGACTATTCTTTGAGCCTCACGGTTTTTCTTTTCCTTTTTCTATGTAGTGCCTTCAGCCGTGCAGAGAATTGTGGGAAACCAGGAAGGTGTTGTCACCAAAATCCTGTGAGGTAAGAGGGATAGAAACACTGCATTGTACATTGTATGTGTGTATCTGTGCGTGTGTCCCAGTCACAGCAGCAACACTGGTGTTATCACCTCTACACTAAAAAATGTTGGTTTTTTGGCGTCCCGTGGCCCACTTGTATTAATAAGTGTTGGTCATGAGCAAATGTTAGTGTTATTTTGTCTGATTATCCTTTTTTGTGTGATTATCGATCTGAAAAAAAGTATGTTTGACTGTGTGTCAGCTTTGTGTATTTAACGGTATGTTTGCGTTTGTGTGTGGCCTTAGATGATTATTTTTAGAGCCAGTCGTGGTGGTTTTCAGATGCACTAGTGTTTCATCACAATAGCTGAAGCATGTTACAGGCTGGATGGCTGACTGGCTGGCTGGTTTGGAACACAGGGTAATTCAGAGCTATTAGGTAAATCTTGTGTTTACACTTTGCTGATCTGCAGCCATGTGTGGGCCCGTACACACACACACACATACATGTACTGCCTTTCAGACCAAATCTCACTGGCTTTCTTCAAAGAGTCAGCAAGAGTTTACCAAAGGAAACACTTTCATCCCCACTGTGTGTTTTTCTGACCTCAGGTGTGTGTTTGTGGACATTACATATAATTTACGTTGGGTGTCTGGCAACTGCAATGATAATTTCCCTCACCTATTTTCCTTGCACTCCTCCTATTGTGCTCCCCCTCCCTCCCTCCATCAGAAGCAGACAGAGTGTGTGACCAGTAGGGAGTTTCTGGCCTCTCTCAGGTCGTCCCGTCAGGGTGACTGCCCTCTGCCTCAGCGAGCCTCCGGATTTGCTGCAGCATGTGTGGAGAGCTGTTCATCAGACCAACATTGTCCCACCCCCAGGAAGTGCTGCTCCAATGGCTGTGGACACACTTGCCAAGCCCCAGCCAATCTATATAAAGGTACAGCTGACATAGGCATGTTTATAACATTCTGAGGCTTTTGTTGCACAAGACTGACCACTGCACTTATGGACAAATGTTTGCAGAAAAGAATAAGTTTTGCTGATCTCATTAAACATAATGTGACATGATGATGATGATGTTGTTGCCGGTGCAGTTAAAAAAATGTATGATTTTGGTGCCTCGATGGCTCAACTGGTAGCGCGCATGCCACATACCACAGCGGTACAGGTTCAATTTCAACCTATGCCCTATGCTACATGTTGTCCCCTCTCTCCCTCCTGCCTGTCCCTCTCCTGTACCTATCATTAAAAAGCAGAAAGGCAAAATATATTTTTAAGAGTAATACGATATAATAATAATAATAATAATAATAATAATAATAATAATAATAAAACATAATTAATGTGATTCTTTTTATTTGCACTAATTAATTGCTATTTTTGTTGTGGAAGTCATTTCACTGATTTTTAGTTTTCAGTTGTGTCTCTGTTTTTTTATATTGTGTCTAACCTGGCATTTATAGATGTATAACTTTTAGAAATGTATTGCCAATACTTATGATAACAAATCCAGCTAGGGGTATTCAATTCAGGTAAACAAACATAGAAAGACAATATCAGAAAATTTAAGGTAAAGAGAGAAAACCCTTGGAGGAGAAAAAAGGAATCAAGCTATGTAACAAAAGCTACCAATGTTGAACAGGTGTTACTTTTCTCCTATACATTGCAGGCGTTCCTTTGAAGCCTCGCAGAGAGATGAGCTTCCTGGAGGATTCAGATGGCCGTGTGAAGGTGGCATGGGTATCAAAGTTCAATGTCAGCGTCGAGCCAGTTGTTTACATGCTTCAGTCCCGCTGGAACATTGGTATTCACCCCAGTGAGGACCACGCCTCCGCATGGACAACTGTAGCCATGGTAAATGACCAGTAGCATCTCACCAAAGAGCTAAAGGGGTGAAATCTTAATAAGTATTCAAAGGTATACAAATCATCAATGGGCTTGGTGACTGATATGGAAATTTTAACAATAGTGATATTAGGTGAGGAAATTCTGATCTATGACGGCTGATAGCCAGAATAAAGTATGTGACTACAAGGTTCATGGTCAATTTAGTTAAGAAGCAAATTTAAGGAGCTGTGGAGTCATTGAGACAGTGAAAATGCTTCCCTGCGCCTTTAACAATGGAACTGAGGCACAAAGTTCGTAACATATCTTTACCTCATAACTCTTAAATCGCTTGGAATGATGAAACTTCTCAGCTATGGAGATGGATGTTAGACTCTGTTTCCACCTCATCAGTCTGCTGCCTTGGTGTCTAAACCTCTCCAACCCAGCCAGTCTCCCATTCTGCCAGGGTAAACCGTGTGTGTGTGTGTGAGTGTGCACTGTACGTATGTCTGTGTGAGGTTAGGTAAATAAGCAGAGCTTAAAAAGGAACCACAGTCAGCCACAGTCTTTCCACCGGCTGACTCTGAATGACTGAACACTCATTATGGACTTAAATAGATGGCAGCTCACGTCTGTCAGTGTGAGTGTGCACACGTGTGTATATGAACGTGGATGAGTAGATTTCACTGTTAGAGAGACAATACAAGTGAATTGATAGCATGTTTAACTATAGTTTGGGGTGAATGGTTTAATTTCACTTATCAGTGTGGATTTCTTTGTTTATCTAACTTTCCAGCTCATTGTTCATGTGATAATTTGTATGTTTTGAAGTGTCCAAGGCCTTGTCAGGTTTATTATTTTGTGGGATGAGAGTACATATGACTTTTGTCAAGTTATTGGAAAATATTAAAATCATACATACTTTCAAAACAGAGAGTGATATTGTACCAGTGCAATACTTACCAAGTACACCATAAAGGCGTTCTCTGTAAATGTTTACCTTTGAAATGCACAATCAAAGGTTAAATTTGGCCTCTCCTCATTTTTAATTAAATTAAATGAACGAAGCGGACTCTTAATTGTTAGTTGTAAAATTCTCTGTCTTTGTTGTCTGTGATGTGTATTTTTAGACACTTTCGGAGGAAGTAGTTCTGTCAGAAGTGAGATCTCAGCGCTGGTACCAGTTCAGAGTAGCTGCTATCAACAGCCACGGCAGCAGAGGCTTTACCACACCAAGCAAGCACTACATCTCCAGTAAAGGTAACATACAGACACACACATGCACTTAATCTCTATCGTCTACTGTTACAAATAGGCCACAGAGACAGATGATTCCTACTGCACGTTTCTCTAACCTCTTTCGCCATCAAACACTGAGCATAACAGCAACCCTTACATACAATTTGTATCATTTTACAAGTGATGTTATACGTCTCTGAGGAGCGTTTCGCTTCCTCTCCTACTTTCCTTTCCACTCTTTCTCGCTTTCATTCAAAGTTGATTGATAATGTACACACAGCAGGAAAACCATCAGGCAGCTCATAAAACACAAGCAGGAAACAGACTATACACACACACACACATACAAACACACAAACACTCACAAACACACAAACATATTCAGGTTTATTGCCAGAGTAAAATCCCTGGTGTGGGATAAGGTAAGGGAGACTGGGTGAAATTGTGAGAAAGACGGACAAATTGAAAGACAGACAGGCACACGCACACAAACACACACACACACACTAGGAGGTCTTAGCTCTAATGCTTAACAGACTTAGGTCATATTGGTATTCCGCCAGGTTTGGCTAGTGATATGAATCCCCTGCCAGGATTGGCTAGAGCATGTTCGTATGTGAATAATGACTTCAGGTTGGCCACGGCCTTGGAAAAAGTGTTCTTTATCAGCTGAACTCATATGGGAGATTATGATGTGGTGTCTGCAACAGCCGTTTCCACCGGCATCAACAAAATACAAAAATGGTGGAATTTTGCTTGCCTGCTTTGACCAACTATGCACCTTGTTTTATGGTATATTGAAACTCTTCTGGCAGCTGATGGCGGTGGTCAACGTATTAAGACTCTGTCTGTGTGTTCACGTGTGCACGTGTATGTGTATGTTCTGTTGGTCAGGGTTAAAAGGTTAAAAACACACACACTTGAACATTCCAAATACCATCTGATCGGAGCTTGTGTTTCCAGTTCATCGGGCTGATTAGTCAAGGGCTAGAAGTCAAGGGTCATGAATCAGGAAGCTGGCAGATGTCAGGATGCTTGAGGTTCCTCCACTGTGACCTGATGCTAACCAGAGAGAGTTTGAAGTCAGAAATGCATTATGTTTAGTTAGGCATTAGCCTTGCACAAGGGCTGCCAGTAGTATTTTTAGAGGAATGTCTGGAATAGAAAACTCATCCTGATGTCTTCATCCTCACCAGTGAACAAAAGCTCACCAGTGAATAAATCCAGCTGATTGAAGGAGGAACACAGAGTGAAAAAGGCTTGGATAATGTCTGTTTGGTTCTGATCGGTAGAATGGTAATTACTGTTGGCCTCCAGCGACACCCTGCTTATACAACATACAACACCACACACACACACACACACACACACACACACACACACACACTCACAAACACAAACAGCCCTAATAGGTTAACCTGACTTTGATCTCCACATCTGGGTCAGCGGCCTGTGGGAGGCCTGCCATGGGGGATGTAGTTCCAATCAGATGTATTTTGTAGTTTTAATCAGTTACAGCATTGGGGTTTGCGGTTCTAATGCGATACAGAGCCAGTGTTGAAAGAGTAATGACCTCAGGATTCAATCTTGGAGGCAAACAACGACTAGTGGTGGTCCCTTTGGTCTGTCTTGTGGTAGCTACCGAAAAGGGAGGCTTCAGACTTCTCTGATATTGTTCACCTTTGATGCTGTAAATCTAATTGGCTGAGTAGACTCAAATGAGACCAGGAGGAAATAAGCCTCTCCCCTGAGAATTGATTCTTAATTTTGCTTTGCTGCAGCACATTAAACATTGAGTCATTAAACATCCAGTCATGCTGGTCAATGCATTATACTATGAAAGTACCAAGTTGGGGGTAGCAGTCACACTTGTCTGGGTTTATTATGTATCTAACAATGCCATATAGCCCACAATATAAATGTATAATTGAAAATCAAATAAAGCCTGATATCATTTGTCCAAGTCTCATCAGAATTACAGAAGACACAAATATTTACGAATAATAACATAACATAATAACCTGATAATGATAGTGGTGTAATTAATATCCACCATCTTTTTTTTGCCAACTTGTGTTTCTGTTCTTTTCCCAAGACCCCTTACCTCCTGAATCGCCAGTAAATATCAGAGTGAGTAACCAGACTTTGGACTGGGTGGCACAATCACATCCAGGGACCTCGTCTGCAGAAAGGTATGTTAATATAAACAAGAAAGCGCACAAAAAACTCTCACCTCCCCCAAGGTTGCACAATCAACTCAATAATTTTTTTATAATAGAAAATGACATTTTTCATCTGGCTCTACATCAAAATATAAAGTCTTATATACACACACACAATTTAATATCTAAATAAATAATGATCCACCCAGATAACCTGCATACTAATACTAATGAATACAAGCTTTAAAAAAAAAAAAAAAAAAACGACATTGAAAACAC
>OMNV01002133.1:18871-38802 GCA_900303265.1 Brotula barbata
TACAGTTCCATATTTACAGAAAAGGTGGTGGATATGTGTCATTATGGAGATTACATTTTATTTTATAGAAATTTTTTTTTTTTTTAATGATTGTCAGATGCTGATAGACTTTGATGCGATAACAGTTAAGGTTCAGGTTTTGGCATGTTGTCCCTGAGAGCACAGTTTGGCATGTGTTCCTTTTACTTGGGACTTTACAGCCATTTTGTGCATATGTTCCTTGTGAATTTGAAAATGTGATATTGTCCTCAGGCGTAGGTAGCATTATCTACATGAGACATAACTTTGTTAGGATTAGAGTGCAATGACAGCATGTACAGTACATCCGGATTTACATTGGAATGACATGACAACTTAGCCTTACTCTAGATTGACGTACAAAAGAGAGCTGCGCCTTTCCTGCATTAGGATATTGCATTTAAACCAGTCAAACCAGCAAACAGTATGTCAGTCTCTATGATTTTTACAGTAGAAGTGCATCACTGCATGTAAATGTAAGTAGAAGCCAAGGGATGGTAAGATATGACATTATCTGTGTCACAGTGAATCATTGCTTTATTGCTGTTACTCAAGCCTTCTTTTTCCAGAAAGACAACCAATCACTGAAGAAGTTAAGAAATACAGTGGATAAATGTAGTTTTGAAATTGTTGTCTAAAACAGCAGAGATAATGAAAACGGTGGATTCTGTTACCATGATTATGGGTGTGATAATAGCGATGATGATGCAATATGTTCAAGATCCAAGGGAGGATAGTCAACAAAGACAAAATACCCATAATTATAGTAAACATCACATGTGCAGCTATTATGCCTTTGACGTGAAACTCACCATTGTCTGTGCACTCGCTGAACATTTCAAGGTCAAATTAGTAAGCATATAATATGTTAATTGCTTTATTTGTTATAATAAATTGTATTTTTTAATTGTATCTCCAAGCAAAATGCATTTACTATTAGTTGGTTGATTTAAGTTACTTTTGGATAAGATGACAACCTCACTGGGGGAGTTAACAACTCTGTTATCTCTCTGATTTATAATGCAACTGATAACCTATGAACATGGACATGGACATTCTGGCTGGAACTATCATTGCACAGATCCCCCAGCTTTAGACCCACAGCTCTCATGGCTGAGATTCACTTCAAGAAAGAGACAGAAAGTAAGGAAAGCATAAACATCCAAGATTGGAAGTTTTAATTTAAGTGTACTCATATGGACCTTGCTATCCTAAGTAGTGATGAAGATCCCAGACTCAGCCTAGTGGAGACATTTATCTGTTGTCTGCTCCTCTGTTCTGCTTGGCTGGGAGGCCTGGAATGTAAATGAGGCCCCCTAACTAGTGTTTCCCATTTGTAGCCACATCTACACACACACACACACACACACACACACACACACACGGACAGCAGCATCACAACAGGTAAGAACAAGAGCAACACAGCTCTAGCATGTAAAACACCTTTAATGTCACTGAGGGTGGGTACAAATACACAAGATGTTACACTACCCAGGCATGTATACAGACATGTTGATTGGGATTTCTTTACGACTCCTTCACATGAAAACCTAAAGTCAAACAGAATTAGACCACATATTCCAACTTGGGCAAACCTATACAGAAGCAGCGTTTTTGTTAATATAGGTCACTTAAATATAACAGCTACTGACTGATATATTATGTACTATAATACAAATCCAGGCTTCTCTTATACACACACACACACACACACTTCAACCCCACCCATACAGCTGTACGGCCATATGTTTTGTCTATCCTGTGGTTAATGGAAATACTTCAACCCCATTTTGTGTGCAGGTCACCAAGAAACTGCTTTTAAGTTGCTTTTGTCTCATTCTGTCACTCAAACACACACACACACACTGTCTAGGATGTTATCATCCAAGCATCTCTCTGTTGTGACTCGCTCAAATCCACACTGGCGGACTGACTAAGAGCATGTTAATGAGCTGTCAGTCAAACAACGGGATAACGAGGAACAGCTATGGATCGTCAGTCGTATGACTCTGAATCAAGATGATGCAGATGATGATGTTTGTGAGGCATGCAGTGGCAGCACAGAGTGATATTGTGATATGGGTATTTTTTATGTTTATAAGACTGCAGATCATATTGGTAGGGTGGCGTGGTAACTTAGCGCTGTCGCCGCACAGCTTGAAGGTTGTTCTCGGGCCTTGCTGTGTGGGGTTTGCTTGTTGTCCCCTGAGACTTTGGGTTTCCTCGAGGCATTCTGGTTTGCTCTCACCTCCAAACACGTCAGTGGGAATGTGATTGATTTGTCTGTACCTGGTGAGTTAGCCTTGTGCAAAGTGTACTCCGCTTCTTCCCTAATGAACCCCCAACATCCATCTTGATCTTACATTAAATACTGAGCCCATCAATTTGTTTCCATCTCCATGCGTTTCCAACCCATTTCTCGTAAACGATAAGGAGAGGAAAATGTTCCCTTCTGCCTTCTACAGGCTTCATTTTTTTATTGTGTTTGCAGGTGCAGTGCGAGCTATGGCTGCAGGGTCTGCTGCCTGCTACGTCCTACTTCCTGTCTGTCCAAACTGTGGCTTACTGGGGACAGAAGAGACTAAAGAGTCCCAGAACCCAGTTTGTTTTTACCACTATCTCCAATGCAGGTAAGAAATGTCTCCGTCTGCACGGCCATCATGAGCTCATGCCAGGCAACGTGGATTTGAAATATCTACAAGATACTGAAGGAGCAGGTCAGGAACTGGTCATGCACCAAAATTGGCAATCATACGAAATTTGTTCAGGTTACAGAGTTTGTTTACAAAGAAATATTTAACTGGCTGTAAGAAGCATAAAACTTTCAATAAAGTCAAATACAAACAGTAATTAAAGGAAAGATGTGCTCAGCAGAATTAGGCCTTGACCACAAGTATAAACATTGCCTGTACAGTTTGTGTTGCTGTGATAGAGCAGACAGCTGTACTCACCACCTAATGAATGCTTCCATCAGCCGAGGGGCCCCACTTAAGGGCACAAATGCACATTTTTGAATGTTTCATTAACTAGCTGCCGTGCTGTTAATAAATACTGTATGTGTGAACTTTACCGTGCGAAGCCATAAATTATTTAGTTAATGATTTTCCTGTCAGCTCAGACCGGCTGGGTTTGCTTTCCTGTCAGCATGCTCTATCTACTGTACCTGCAGCTGCACTGGTTAAACATACTACACACACACATATACAGTACATACATTACAGTGGAAAGTGTCCATGTTAATGGTAGTCCAGGCAACAGAGCTATTTATAGTTGACCTGTCGGTCAGCCCAGTGGAGGATTATAGCCAGCTGCAGCTCAATTATCCAGCCACATAACTGCAATTTTATATGGAAAGCCTAGTTGTACATAATTTTGTAGTATTAATATTTGAGTAATTCACATATTGACATGGTGTTTTTCTAACCTAATGAGGGTCAGGAAGGTCAGATAAGGCCAATTAGTTTTTCAGAGTGAATGAAAGTAAATATGAACCAGCTTCGTACCAGCTGCACTCCCCTTCATCCGTTTATGGTGCTCCTGGCACAGTAAAATACATTTATACATTCCACATGCTATTTAATGTTTGAGCGGATGTATTTAGCTTTTACTTGTGCATCCATTTATGGGCTTTCAGAACACCTGCTGCATAAATGTGGCTTCATGGAATATGAAATAGTTTTGGCTATCCCACCATTAACCCCCAGAACACAATGCAAAAATCACTGCCATCACCTTAATTTTATTTGATCTTTTTACATTTGTTTTCATTCTAAAGGAAGAGCTTTAGGAAATATAAATTATTATGTTTTAAAATGTAACATTTTTCTCCCCTCTCTTCTCCTCTGAAACCAAATCCACCAAAGGGGAGGAATTCTCAAATGAACTTCCCTCCTCATCTTCCCGTCCTTCCTTTCCTTCCCTCTCTTCCTTTTCCCCCTCTTCCTCTGATGTCCACTTATCCCCCTCTCTCCCCGACTCTGACCCCCACCTTAACCCTGTCACCCCTGGTAACCTGCGCCTTGAGGTCGCTGCCCCTCATTACCACGATGATCAGCTGCAAGTCAAAGTGTTCTGGAAGTGGCCTCACCAAGGTAAGTTTTCTTCAGAACTAAACACTAAGAGAAAAGAAAAAGTCATATCCAGACACAAGAGAGAAGCTACATTCTTCAACTCAGCTCAGGTTGTTGTTTGGACCTCAGGGCTGAAATCTGATTGGCTGAATCAGCCATCAATATGAGAAATTAACTGGCAGTCTCTGTTATATGAGAGAAAAGATTCATGTTTACTGTCTTCAGCCAAATAACAAGCAACAGGTGTGTGTCTGTGCGTGAAAGGCAAGATTTAAGATATAATGGACTGGAAAGAATTCCCTTACATTTCACACAGTGATTCAAAATCGCAGACACACACACACACACGCTGTACGTTACACTGTATCTGATCTGTCCTGTATTTTGTTGCATTGCAGCCAGACAAAGACAACCCGGTCCGTACATTTTACGGTGGCATCCACATACCTGCAGTACTAATGTTACAACCACAGAGAGAATGACAACCGTACAGGTATACATCTGTGTGTGTGTGTGTGTGCGTGCATTCATATCAGAGATCAGTTTTCATCTTCGTAGCCCACATCAGTCTGGAATGCTCTCGTCCATAAAGTTCTGTGTCTCTCTGTCGTAACTCTATCTCCTCCCTCTCCCTCTGTCTCTTTCTTGCTCTCTGTCTCTCATCCTCTCTCTCTTTCTCTCTCTCTCCCTCT
Organism: Brotula barbata; assembly: GCA_900303265.1. NCBI lineage: Eukaryota > Metazoa > Chordata > Actinopteri > Ophidiiformes > Ophidiidae > Brotula > Brotula barbata. Next base: position 23,652 of record OMNV01002133.1, read on the forward strand.
CTTGCTAGGGAACCCATCACACCATCACAGGTCTGCTGTTTGCCTGTAAGTACCAGATAACGGTGGCAACTAAGACAGATCCAGGGGCAGAGGCTGTTGCCTGGGTTACGACCCCTTCATGCTCCTCCATCAGGGTCAGAGGAGGCAAAGTGTTATCCTGCAACTCTGAGGGTATACACATACAAACATACACACACAATGATGCAGTAACATGGAATAATTATGTAGCCTGTTGGTCCTAATTCACACACATTATCAACAGAATGCACTTGCCTGTAATATGCCAATTTGTTTTGTCTGTCTTGTCTGTGTCAGAGCACCTCCTGGCAGGCAGAAAAGTGCTACTGCGTCCCGAACGGCTGACAGCAGACTTTGAACAAATCAACGGTACCCTAATGGCTACGTTTAAATGGAGATTATCCCATCATGCACTGGAACCTACTGCGGTTGAGGGCTTCCAGTTCACGTGGACGCTGCAGTCAGAGGTTGCTGTGGCAATAGAAGGACAGGAAGAAACGCTTATCTCCCAGACGCAGACAGTTGCACCTGTAAGAGAGAGATAATTTTCAAAATCTACAATTCAATTCAATGGTGTCTGTAAATCAACAAGGAACAATGAGTACTCATTTTCAAATTATTGTAGCTTAATGTGTAATATCACTGAGCGACATGGGTATGGTGATATTCTGCTTAGAAATGTAAAAGCGTGTGTGTGTGTATACTAACCATGTTCCCGACCAACAGTCTCAACGGTCAGTAAGAGTCCCTGGGCTTCAGGCAGACAGTATCTACAAGTTGCAGCTCCAGGTGCTGACAGCAGGGGGCAACAGCGGTGCAGCAGTGTCCAAGACCATACACACTCCAGCTATCAATGCCACACTGTTATAGGTAGGCCTGGTTCTCCCTCACACACTCGCAAATCAGCATTTCCAGTATTCCAATATTTTCCGCAACTTTAAATAATTAAAGCCACGATTGCTGTGTTTTGTGAATCAATCATCTTTTTTTTCTTCATCTGCCAGGCCTCCCTCCAGTTGTTGTGTTTGCTGCAATGTCACCTTTACCAAAAGCCTTACTCAATGTTGTTTTTCCTCCATTTCTTTACCTAATAAAATTCAACCCTGTGAAATAGATCACTCAGCTAGATGAAAGGTATTTCTCACTATGCTAGTTTGTAGATCCAATAGCAATAAACTTAAACAGCTGACTCAAATTTCATATTCTTTCATTTCAACCACCTTTCGAATACCAGGATGGATTTGTAATGGCTCTTGTTTTACTCATCAAGTGAAATTGATGAGTAATGCCCTTACTGATATTGTTTGTAAAAATAGAAGGAATAAAGCAGCACATGGTGCAATCTTACAAACAACTCACTGAAGTCATAGCATTAAACTTGATAATGCTTTGATTATACCCCACAACCCAAATCTGGTTTTCATTATAAATGTGGCCTTTTAGAAGCAGATTCTCTTCACTTATCAGATGATTAATGTTAGGTTATTTTAATTATCTAACATCACTGGAGCCAGATGACCATTATGCCTGTTTTTAATCATGAAAGTAGAGAAATAGCACTGAATAGTAATGTATAGTAATAGACTGATTGTGTTCTGTTTATTTCACTGCAGTATGTGCAGCATTATCATTGAAACCAGTCTGTCTGAAGCCTTGTAGTAAGCGCATATATAGCCTACTTCAAGATTATGTTCATATGTAAAAAAAGCTCAAAATATTTTCTGGCCCAATTTTCTTTCAACTTTCTCCAACTGGATGCAGTGGTTTGTAAAAGGTTTAGAATGACTGCACACAGTAACTATCATGTTAATATTGTCTACGTAATCCTTGTTTCCATAACATTTTATTTTACTTTTGTTCATTTTGTACTTTTTCATTTAATTTTTTTTTTTTATCATGTTACCGTATTATTTATTGTTCTCCTGTTTTAGTTTTTTTGTAATTAAAGTGCGTCAAGATATCGTGTGTGTTGTGTCAGTGATCTTATGGAGTGTTTGGGAAATTGGGAATAAGCGGATTGTTGTAGCTTTTTAGGGTAATATCTGAAAGTCTTTCGAAAAGGCTTTTTAGATTATTTATCATTACTGACAGATGATGAAAAAAACACTGTTCTGTAGAATTTACAATTAAAAGATGGTATATTTTTCTGTATGAAGAGTAGATATTGCAGGGGGGAAAAAATCAGTGCAGTATTTTAAAATACTAAAATTTCATTTCCATTTTTAGATGTGAAAACTTCAATATTACAATTAATAATAGTTCAATGGAGCTAATGAGTCTAAATTGTACAAATGGCAGTGAAAAAATCATGCAGCTGTGATATATTTAGATAACGAAATATAATTTTGAAATATAATATGCATCTGAAATGTTACATTTCATGAAATATCTACGTATGTCATATATCACTGCATTCTCGTTAAATCCGTATTAAACAACATTAAACACGTAAAATATACAATTGTAAGGGACATCAAAATTCCACAGCTTTAAAAACAAAGGGTTACTATTAAGATTAAGAAAAGGCTCGTTAATGTTTTTTAAATAACCCTGAAATGTGCCTTAAAGTGGACTAAATTTCCAATCCACATCGACTATGAATGAGCTTGTAGAACTGGTAAAGACTCCTTAAAATTCTAATTCCTTAAAAAACTAAAATTTTCATTTAATTCTGTATTTAACGATAAGAAATCGTTATTCTGGCTAATTAGAATTTCATTCATAGTATACGTACGCAGCCGAAACGAGTCGACGAGAAGTGACGCCATCAACGCGCGACGGTAGTTTGGTTCGTCTCTTCAAAATTGTGTTGAGACGAAACTCGATTATTTGATTGAAAATGGTAAAGTATAATCACGTTTGGTAAAATATATTGTAAGGTTTTGGATAATGCGGTTAAATAATGATTCAAAGCTACTTCGCGGTGCACCGAGGGTTCCGGTTTGTCAGTGAAAATGGAGGAAATGTTTGCAGTCGCTGCTTTGTGTTTTCGCCTGTTGTGCTGCAGCTAACCGAGCTAGCATCAGAGGGATAACTTGTTACACACTTAAAAAATAATCTGCAAATTTTCAAATGCGAAACCGATTTAGCCGAGGGTGTTTGTCACGAATTGATGTTGTTCTCAGTTTGCGTTGTGGCGAAGGTTGGCTCGATAGGATTTCATTTTCATCCAGTTTTCACTTCACTTCGCCTTTTCGTGGAAATGACTTCCGTCAGAAAGAAGCACATCTACCAGAGATTTACTGCCATAAGTATATTATTTACAGATTAAGAGTATTCTCATACGATCGGATGACGATCATGTTAAACGACTTATTGTTCTTTAGAGGAAGTACAGTGATGCAGATGGTATGAAGCGGTAAGACGACCAGATTTTGAAATGCACCTTAATTGGCGAGTAATGCATGATGATGACAAATAGACAATCAGTCCCATAAAATAACAACAATGTCAAGATTTTTGTTACCTAATAATATGAAAAGGGTCATTAAATATTCGCAGAAACCATTAAGTAGCCCTGAACTGTTTGCCCCAAACTTTTGCAAATTAGCAAAAGTTTGACAAGGCCACTAAAACAAACAATGTGAAATAACCCAGTAAGATCATGGAAATAGAATAAAAACACAATTCAATGAATTACTAGGAATATGAAACACAACGAAGAGACTGAAAAATCAATGGCAAATCTGTGCACTGGAGTCTGTTTGAGAATGTTTTACATTTGTGAATCCCAGAATGAGCCCATCTTGACTTGTTGGTCATTCATATTAGAATCGTTAGTAACTTCTTGTAGATTCTTTCTTTCATTGCATAGTAATGGCGTGTTTATTATCTTTTTCTCATCTCTCCTCCTCTCCTTTATGCTCTCCTCTTGCCCACATTAGGCAGCCATGATGTTGTGTCCTGAAACAGAGTCTACCTACTGCTGAGGTTCGCTCTCTGCCGTCATCCAATTGCTCTAGATGTTGACCTCTATGGTGGCAAAGGTTTGAGGAGGGAAACTGCACGTGAGCAAAACCATAGGCACAACCTCAAGAGAATACGTCTGCTTAGACTTAAAAATAAAACGAGCAAAGGGGAGGGAAGAAAGTGGTCAGAGGAGGGCGTTGGGGATGGGGTTAAAGAGTCATAGGGGGACGACATGGTTCACAGCGGCTCTGCCTCCCCAATGACAACGCCACTATCAGCATCACCTCCTTCAACCATCCCTGCCACAGCACCTCCTCTGCAAGCACCACCTCCTCTAGTGCCTCCCCCTGCAGACACTACAGGTCAGGAACAAAGCCAGACCCCTGCTGAAGTCCTCACTCCAGACCTTTCCACAAACCCAGAATCTCCAAATCCTGTTGAAGTCCACCCTCCTGCCTTAACCCCAGTAAAAGAACTCAACACCAAGTCAGGCCCAGCATCCACTTGGTCCTCTGCAAAGACACCAAACCCTGTTCAGGGCATCGTTAATGGACGCACATCAGGCAGGAAGAGGACCCCTAAGGCCTGTGACTGCTGTGGTCCTCACGGTACGGGACACAATGGCAAATCGTCCACTAGAGGGGGCAGAGGCAGGGCGACCCCCAGAGGGAGAGGAAGGGGTGTTGGGAGGGGCTTTGCGGACACCCCAAAAAGGAATGTGGGTGGCCAGCTGCCACATTTCACGAGCTTTGAGTTGACCCAGGAGAAAGAAGAGGAAGAGGAAGCAGAAGCTCAAGATGAGGACTACAAGAAGGAACAAACGGCTTTACTGGTCAACATGGCCGATACTGAGTCGCCAAGCCCTGTTAACCTGCCAGTCACAGTCTCCCTCGAGGATGGACCAATGAGAAACTGTGTTTTTCCTGAGAAAGTAGGGGTGCCGAAGAGGGAGGGAAGAGGAGGAACAGTGGAAATAGGAGATACTTCCTTGTTAAGGAATTACATGAGATTTGGGGTGAAGAGGGGAGCGGGGTGTGGTGGTGCAGGTATAAGTTTTGATGCAGATCCCCAACTTGGATCAGTGTCAGCACTGAGCCACGTAGAGAAGCAGGTTCCCGGGATAGAGAATGTAGATCACATCAGCCCTGGGCCGGCTGAGTCTCCATTTGGAAACGGACACGTGGTGAACCCATCTGGAGCCGGAACTGAGGGGGAGGGCAGGGACGAAGACATGGCTACCCTGTCTGACTCGGTACAGTCAGAATCTCCTGTGGACCTGGAGATGCAAGTGGACCAAACTCCAGAAAGAACAGACTCGGTGTCCATATCAGTAACTCTGTCCAACGGAAGCAATTCCACGCCAACAGATCACGACCACAGATCCACCCCTATGGAGCAGGACGCTGTCCATCCATCTGTCCTCTCCTCTCCCCCTGAGGAACCGATTACACTGTGCATCACCCAGCATCCCTGGGCATTAACAGACCACAGACTGTACTGTCACCCAGGAACCTGGGAGAGGCCAAAGGAGGAAGCGGAGGGAAGGTCGAGTAAGGAGCAGTCAGGAGCAACAGATGGACAGGAGATGGATGGAACGATGGAGGGTGAGGAGAGCCTGGAGATGCTTACTGAGATGATCCATGGTAAGATTTGTTTGGAAAGGCACACACGCACGTGTACATGCAAAAAGGTTTTATTTCATTCTGTCAGATTGAGTCTCACTAAGATTTTAATGACAAAACTCTAGTTCATAATTATAGCATAAAAATAAGTGCTGACGGTGTGCGTAGCTCGCTCTATGCTGTGATATGGGTAATGTTCAAAGCGGTCATGCAAGAGGATTTATTTTGTCACGAAAATGCAGCCCACAGTAGGATGGCACTAGTCAGGTTGTCCGTTTTGTTGTTTCCACAAAGTCAATGTCTTTGTCAGAGTATTAAAGGCGTGAGTGAGGTGTGAACTGAGAAACCACCCAAAATCCAGTGGAGCAAATAGTTTAACATTAACTGTTTCCATTCTTTAGAGTTTCTGGAGAGCTTCTACGTCAAATACGGCAGTTTCATTCCTCTCAGTGAGAGAGATGTCCTGGATTACCTGAAGAATAGAGCCAACTGTGACCTCAACAACAGGTGAATATAAAATCACACACATATAATATCAACTTTGAATGCGCTTTAATAAAAAAAGTATTGACGTGAATATTTTTTCTGTTGTCCTTGTCTCGTCTCGTATTAGCGGACTGGACATCGCCGGTGAGGTGAGACGGTACCGGGCAGGGCTGGCCTCTGCTCCAGTCGCAGGTTTCATGGTGATGTATAACAGACACTCCCTAAGCCTGGAGGACCTTGGCACACTGGAGGAACAGAACTGGCTCAATGACCAGGTAAGGAAAAGATGCAACAACAATTCATCATTTGGCTCATTTTATTCTGGATGAAAAACTCAGCAAACAATACAAAAATCACAATCCCATCTAATTTAGGGAACTTTGGAGAGTCTTAGATTTAATTCAGGCCCTCTCTGCTCGTCTGTTCAGGTTATCAACATGTATGGAGAACTCATTATGGAGGCCACACAACACAAGGTAAGTTAGCATACAACATGTTCATCAGTCATAAAGACACTGAAAGCCTCATTTCTATTTATATACAAGTTTGACTGGATGTGTTTTTATGTACAGTTCTAATTGCATTGGATCACTGAGTGTGTTCATGTCTTGTAACATTTCTCCCACTCAGGTTCACTTTTTTAACAGCTTCTTCCACAAGCAGCTGGTTGCCAAGGGTTATGAGGGTGTGAAGAGATGGACTAAAAAAGTAAGGAGACAAAGTGAAGAATATTTCTTAGCTCAGCTCGGATTTCTTTGAACGCTGCAGCATTTTGTTGATTGTTTATTTATGGGATTGTTTCAGGTCGACCTGTTCTCCAAGTGGCTGTTATTAATTCCCATCCATTTAGAGATCCACTGGTCTCTCATCACAGTCACCATAGCGAACAAAACCATCTGTTACTACGACAGCCAGGGCATCACCATCAGACACACCATTGATGTGAGTGCCTCTCTGTACATTGTGATTCAGATTTGTTATTTCACCCCTACATGGTGAAATATTATGAAATGTTATTTGAAATGTTATTTCACCCCTACAGGGTCTTCTTGACACCCCTACAGGGTGAAATAACAGTGGTGCAGGGAAAAATCATCCGAACATCAGTTCCTATTGTTGTCCTGACATTTAGTATCTGACTGATTCTCATTGTGAAGAGAAGAGGATGTGCTGTTTTTTCTTCACTCTCCTCCTCCTTGACAGTTTCTCTTCTTTCCTAAAACTGCTCCAGTGCACGTTCACTTCTGAGCTGTCTGGAATTTGAAAACATGATTTAATTTTCCTGAGACCATTTCTTCACACACATTGTAAGAATGTAGGTTTTACTTCAGTCTCTCACAGTGGTAATGCTGAGATATCATTATGTTGGCTGATGTGAAGCAGTTTGTAACTGTGTGTGTGTGTGTGTGTGTTTGTGTTTCTCCATCAAAGAACATCATGAAGTACCTTCAGTCTGAAGCCAGAGAGAAGAAGCAGACAGCTTATCAGAAAGGCTGGAAGATGCACGTTATCAAGGCAAGCCTAACGCTACTCTTGTTTTGATGCCAAGCTAAGTGCAAAAGCAGACAGTGGAAACCTTACATCAGCAGTTACTCAGATTTTATAGCTATAATGGAGCTTTGGACCACTAGTTGCTGGTTTGATGAGTATATCCTTGTGTCTGATATTCTACCAGCATCCTTTCACACTCGGATTGGCGGTTATAACAAAATATTCAGCCCTCTCCAGAGATGTTGAATCCAATCCTTTATCTACCTGTTACATGGTTGAGGAATAAAAGCAGAAAATTAGTCTTATTCTCGAGCCTGCTTCATTAAAACAGTAATGAATAGCTCCCAAACATATTAGCAACACCGTTGAAAGCACAATACACAAAGGCAAACACATAATGTAGTTTTAGAGCTCTGATTATGGAATGAATGTTCCTCTTGGTGTCTGTCTTGTTGACTGTGAGTTGTGTCCTCAGGGCATTCCTCAGCAGAAAAATGACAGTGACTGTGGAGTTTTTGTCCTGGAGGTGAGACATACTGCATACCTTTCTTCCTCTCCTGCCATTTTCTGTCTCTGTTTCGCTCTGCCTTTGTTTGTCCTCTCCCTTGACCTTTTGTGTCTTCTTTCCTGCCATATAATGTGCCTTCATTGTCTTTCTTGTTTGCTGTAATCCACACTCGGTCTCCTAAGACAACTGAGACGAGCTTCTGCCTTTGTCTGCCTTAAACTGATACAAAAATCTATTTTGATTATCAAACAATCCCTCCCACTCCTAGCAGCTTTTGTTATCTTGAATTCACATTTCTGCAATGGACTCTAACCACGATTCATCCATAGAAATGTGTCGGACCAGCAACATGAGCTACTCTCTGTTGTTGATCCACGTGTGTCGGCGTGTTTCGCCATTATATCTCTGAATGTGCTGCCTCACCCACTTGAAAGCTGAAGCTCTGTCAGATGTGGGGTTATTATTCATAAACTAATGAATTGTCAGTATTTGTAAAGTAAAGTGCAATTTGATGTGTTGTAGAGAAGTGGATTATGCTGCAGGAGTGTTTAATGAGCTGCTAAAAGCGTCACTTAAATCAATATTGCCCCCACGATGCCAGCACATTTTTGCATTTACTCCATGTGTCTCTCTGCCTGTCTCCCTCTCTGTCTGTCAGTACTGCCGTCGTCTCTCAGTGAAACAGCCGCTGCAGTTCACTCAAGAGGACATGCCTGACATCCGCAAGAGGATCTACAAGGAACTGTGCGACTGTCGCTTCAACAATTGACTGATTGAGTTATGGACACTTATGCTCACTGGCTGCCTGCCTGCCTGGTTACGTGATCGGGTCTGTCCAAGCACTATCAAACTGTCTGTTTCAGTGTCGGTGTGTAACAACATAACCTGGACCACGGAGCCCCGACTGCTCGTCTGGCTAACGGCAAAGCGGCCTGCCGCTCTGACCTCACAGTTCAATAATGGTCTGTAGTCATTCAGAGTTTTACTTTATGTAATTGCAACTTGCAGAGAACTACTGATGTGGTCCCCTACTGACCCCTGAAAATGCTGGACCCTGTGTTTGACATTCAACAAATGGCCAAACAGCTGATTTAACCTGATTGCGCAGGGAGTCGTGACTGAGTGCGGATGGAGCAATGGGTCCAAAAAACTCTTCGAAATAAGGAGCGAGCCTGCTGTTGACCCAAAATGATCCTGACCATTAATAACCCACGCAGAAGGTGTACAGTCAAAGTCCTGAACAGGGGATTCGAGCAGCGGACCAGCCCAGGCTGACGGGATTTAGTGGCCTTAACTCTCAGATGGCCATTTTAAAATAAGGGAGATTTTTGTTTGTTTATTTCCTGCTGGATCATACTGTTTTGTTCAAGTGTCATAAAGTGAGGATGTGAGATTCAGCGGACCAACTGCTCTCCTGAAACTTGAAGGTTTTGTTCCGTCGGCCCGGTTAGAGGCCTGTCCATTGATGAGGTGAAAATTGAAAGGAATGTACCGATCACTTATTCTTCCTGGCCGTCTCGTATGGTGATAAATTTACCCCATGCAGGCTCTTAGCACATCCAGGCTCTGGTTAGAAACAGAGCCGTCATTATGTCAACTTCATTTTAGTTTAGACTTTCAGGTTTCGACCCTTTACTCCTAATAATTTCTTACTAAAAAGCCATTTTCTCCATATTAAGACTTCCCAGTGTTTCTTGTTTTGTTTTGCCGTCATCCCTGCCTTTAATGGTTGGGTCTGCGCAGGCATTTTATCCTCGAACATTTTAATGGATCGGTCCGACTCTTGGTTTAGAATTAAGATTCCACAGGCTGCTTAGTTACGTTTGTGTTAGGCTGTAGTTGCTATTCTAAGGACCACAGGAGGTTGTTGGTTTAAACAAAGCTGTGTCTTCGTGATAAAACCGATGATGCTGTCGAGGCTGGTTCCCTCATATGGAGACTTTTCCACACATGCAAAAACTTGTTGCTACACAGACTTTTTTTTAAAATTTTATTTCTTCACACACCCATCATGTTCACATTTCTACCCCAAACCGGTGCTCAGCGTGTGTGTCGTCACCTCCAAAATTGGACCTCAGTTGTTATTCTTAAATCTCCTGTACAACTCTGATTTTGTTGATATATTAACTAATATTTAATTACAGATTGTATTGTACTTTTATTGGCGTACTACTGTACATGCTTGCTTTGGCTAATAACCACAATGGTTCCTGGACTGTTTTTATTGTTATTAAAGGCCCAGTGCTGTTGCAGGTTTTGTTGCCATTTGTATGTGATTGGTGGATTAATATTCAGTACAGTATGTTCCCTGTATCTGGATTCTGCCTGGATTGTGATTGGATCTCAGTAGGCGGGGTGGCCATGATGTGTAATCCTGTTGTTCACCTTCACGTGTGGCCTGTCACTTTTCAGCAAGTCTTAGCTCCCATGTGAATAATTTTGACTTCATGAGAGCAATGAGGAGGCGGGAAGATGAGGCGAGGTGATATTTACACTTTGTAGGTGAATGTCTGCATTGAAGTTACACCTGGCTGGAAATGACTCATGATTAACTCCTGGGATGATTTTGTGTCTGTCACCACATCAACTGTGAAAAAAAGCCTTCAACGTTTGATCCTGCTAAAAATAAGACGTCTTTATTTAATAGTTGGAAAGCATGATGTGTGTTTTATGGGTTTCCTCCAAGTATTCCGGTTTTTAAAAAAAAGACAAATTGTTACAGAGCAGGAATGAATCCACCACAGCAAACAGGAGGAGGACTGGTACTGCATTGGATTCTTACTGGTACACACATTGTGTAAGTTTAATGTTCCATCCACTGCCCATGATTAAGACATTGGGCTGTTTGCTCAGTCTATAGATAAATGTGAGTGGAAAAAAATGAAGAGAAGAGAAGTCTCCAGATGCAGACTCAGCTTTGTTTGGGATTTTGGTCACGCAACAACCTAAGTGACACAAGGCTGTCCCTTCAACCGTAGCTCATTTGAATACAGGCGTCTGAAACACACCAGTGGACTCTCATGTTGCCAAACGAGATGAAATGTTCAGCTGCCTTTCGTTTTTTAAACATTGCTACATGAATTAATAATCGGGTCAAATTCAGTGTTTTAGTAGTTGGTTATTAAAAAGAGTTTTAATGAATTGAATGGTTCTTTTCATGTTGGTGACCAATTAATAATTCAACATGCCACATAAAAAAGACAGACAAACTCTCACAATTTCTACATTGCTGACAAAAATCTAAAAATCATCGTAGTTACCCACCTGTACTTCACAGCTTGTTACTGAACGCACATCTCAGCCTGTTTCGAATTGTCCAATTTAAGACTTTAAAACCTTTTATATATTAAATGTATGAATTGAACAAAACATTTTCCCTAAAGGCTTCATTCCAATTCTGGTATTAATTATCTTTGATAACTGACTATTTATGAAGATCGACCGAGGCTATAGCAGCATATTCTGCATGTACCAACAGTAGCCAACAGATGGCGCTGTTGTCCAGATGAATGAAATAACAACACGTAAGCTCTCTATTGTCAGGCTGCTGCTTGAGGGTGCAGTTGGTAGAACACTAAGATCAGCCAGGAAGACACCAAACCCGGCATGTTTATCTGGGTCATCATCTAAATATAATATATGACATGATACGAAAGTGAGAAAATATGATGGGATGAGAGTAACGTCAGAGGAAGCTTCATCGCTCTCCGATCACATCTCATTTTTATGACTTGTCCTTCTTCTGTGTTTTCATTCATTCCTATGGACTCCCTTATTTTATGGTCCAAAGGGTAACACACTGTAAACAATTCCCCATTTTAAAATACCCAGATAAACACATAAAACAACATATGCTGAAAACATCCTACAAGTACATCATTAGAATCAGTGTCTCAAGGCCAAGAGGAGAAAATGAGCTTGTGGTGATGAATTAAAACATTAAATCCAGGGTAGCTCTAAAAATAGATAATTCACTTGTTTCTGCATCATTAGGTTATGCATGAATCTAAAATTTAAGTTGCATTTTAACCAGAAAAGAAACAGAAGGGAGAGAGAGAGAGAGAGGATGAAGTATAGAGGGAGGACGTTGAGATGAGGAGTTTCTATATTAGAAGGGAATCAGGATGAATGACTGTGTTGGGATGATCAGAGGACGGAAGAGTGATTTTTTAAATTTATTTCACTGTTCGTATGTGTTCTACGAGCCGTTATCCAGATGAGTGACGTTTCACTGCAGTTCCTAAAGATGCGACGCCGGCCGCCCTCAGCCTTGTGGAACGTTCTGCCACAGATGGACTTTCTAATCTTCCACATCGTCGCGTCCAACCCTTCCCCAAGTCGTTGCCATCCAGCGTGGCGGAAGCTGCATGCAGACATCACGGGGTTATTGATGTTGTAGTGTTTGTGTTCACTGATGCACAGGCAGGGACACCAAATGCATTTATTTTCATTTACATTTGAGTCTCTGTGTGACTTTATAATGATATTTTGATGAGTTTTGTTGTGATGTGACATAGTGCTGATCCAGCTGTGGATTACATAATACACTCAAACCCATGATGTGACAGGAGCTCCGTTTCTCCATATCGATCATATTTTCGTCTTAATATTAGAAGGTCATAAAGGTTGAAATCGTAAACTTCTGCTTTACAATACAGATTCCACTGTTAACCCATTACTACGTTATTGATTATTGATCTGACCGGGCTGTGATGAAGATGATTGTATTTTTTTTTTCAACATGTGGGGTCAGTGCTTCTTCTTCAGTCTGTGTCCTCCTGTGTCCGGGGGCCTGCAGGTTCATCACTGAATTATAGATGAGTTACGGCCCCCCTACTGTGACACCATTCTTTCTTAGACAGTGCAGGGAAACACGCCTGAATATCACCATGGAGATGAGCGCACATCACCACGGTGGGTGTTTCATTTTCACACGGACAGCAGGTGTTTACGGCTCGGAGGGGGAACAGAGACTTTCAAAGACTCTGCATGGAACTTTAGAGCAGAACAACATTTTTGAAGTGTTTCAAGTCAAAGTGATCATCTTTAACTTCTCACGTTTAAAAACTCAAATCTAAATTTTTTTCAGCCATTTGTTAGCGTTCACGCACATCTCTGTATTGGATGTTTCATAAAACGTGTCTGACCTGACACAGTCCACTTACAGTACGTATAAGGAGGAGATGGAAAGTTCAGTCCAACTCAGGGTTGGAAGTTTGAGAACAGACTCAACACTGAAGAGGAAACACGGACTCCTCTGCTGATTGACTCCCCGTGGGGAGAACTGAAAATCTTACAGTGAGTTTTTAATATGATATACTGTATGTTATAACGTCATAATTTAAAAAACTGCCAACCTTCATCGTCTCAGCACACTGGAGGTTTTTCTTGGTCTCTCAGTGCTTTGTGTCGCATCAGGAACTGTCCACAGAGGACACGAGGGACAGAGTCAGGTACGGGCCCGTGGACAGGCCGCTAGGTATCAAACATGGACATTCAGCTGTAAATATTCCATCTCTTCACTTCCTGCGGTCAGTCTGACGCTGATATGCCTCCAACACACAGCCTGGAGCTCAGACTCAGTACAGCGGAAATGGCTGTGTGTGTGTGTGTGTGTGTGTGTGTTTTTGTCTGGAAGCGTCTGTGCTCGATGATGAATAAATGCATATTGTAGACGCAATTTCTGACTGAATGTGTTGGTTTCCATAGAAACCATTTATGCTGTATGTATACTGAAGCATGTTTAATGCTCCAAACACAGCCCACATTCCACTCAGTCATCGATGTGTCAAACTATGTACATGTGGTCCAATTATTTAATATACAATAATGCCCCAGGATGCTCTCTCTCTCTCTCTCTCTCTCTCTCTCTGACTCTTTGTAACTCTTTACTTTGACACTATTCATTGAATGTAGCAAACGTTCCTTTTTGCTTAATAGTAGATAGATAGATAGATAGATAGATAGATAGATAGATAGATAGATAGATAGATAGATAGATAAAATGTCTGCAAGTGTGTGACATGGAGAGAAAAAGAACAAAAAGACAAAATACGTTGTTGCCTGGAAACATTAATTTTTTTACTCAGGGGCAGAAGTTTCATTTCCACAATGGCGAGTGGAAAACGTGAACGACTTTCCTCAAAGGGCGAGAGAAAGAGAAAGAGAGAGAGAGAGTTTTCTGTCATTCCAATCAGCCGAGGACACAAAGACAGATGTGGAGTAGAGAATCACAGCTCAAGGATGCTGATAGGTGGTTGCGTGCGTGTGTGTGTGTGTGCGTCTGAGAAACCAGCAGATGGACTCATCACGGTGGTGTTATTTGAGAAATAAACTCCCTTGTTGACAAAATCACACACACACATTCCGATTTACTCACCGAATATAAATATTCAAATACTAACACGAAGACACATCCACACACACAGACACACACAAACATCAGTCCAACCTCACCGTCTCCCATGTACACAACACTGCAAGACGCTCACACACACACACACACACACATCAACAACTACAGAATATCAATGGCCCAGAGCCACGAATGCAGCAAACATTGACAGATATGATTTTACGCAGACATGGAGATGAATACAAACACACAGACGCAGTGCTGAGAGGAAACAACAACGTTTTAACAACCACGCCGTTTATGTCAGATTAGCATCCACTTCATGACCTCAAAATCTGCCCGGCAACATTACAATACAGAGTGCCGTGAGTGTGTGTGTGTGTGTGTGTGTGTCTCGGCTCAATGCTTGGGTGTTTAAACGTGTGCCTGAGTGGAAATGCACGGATTGAATTCATTTGTATTCATGGATTTCCTTCCTGTTCAGTTTAATCCTTTTCTTTCCCACTGAATGGAAGCTCTTGTGTGGAAGACGGACACGCAGAAACACACGGAAACACACAGAAACACACGGAAACACAAAGAAACACACTGAAACACACGGAAAAACACGGAAACACACAGAAACACAAAGAAACACACAGAAACACACAGAAACACACGGAAACACACAGAAACACACAGAAACACACAGAAACACACAGAAACACACGGAAACACACAGAAACACACAGAAACACAAAGAAACACACAGAAACACACGGA
>OMNV01002135.1:4848-20716 GCA_900303265.1 Brotula barbata
CCCCGGACCCCCAGACCCCCGGACCCTGCAAATCACATCAGCCCACCCAAACACACCAAAGCACCTCATTCTGTAAGAGACAAAATATGTGGAAATCAGATTTGTCTCTGTTATCCTGATGCAATAGTCTGGGGTGGCCCATAATGAGAGCGAGTGAGGGAGACCTTTAACCTTTCTGATGATGTATTGATCCTGTCTGGTATGGTGGCATTTGATTTCCATAATCATATCACAGCTGTAGCCTTCATAGTCATAGCCTGAACCAGGCTATGACTAAGGCTGCTGTGGTTTTAATGATCACTCTGTGGTAACTTGCGTGTGTACAGAGGCCTTGTGACGGTTGGAGCTGTATGTGGTAAGAATAAATGACAAAGAAGAGATGCAACGGTACATACAAAAAAAAACATGTACTTATAACAACACAATACAATAGTATTGTACAGCAGTAAAGACACAGATCAAAGATATTCAACTCAAATGACCGGGTAGAGCACAATATTTCCCAGAATGCCATCATTTATTTAAGTAAATAGTAATTGCAATGCTTCAAACATTTGAAGGGAAGATCTGTTATCTATCACTATCTCTTACTGATTAGACTATCAACTGTGTTAAATACAATGAACTAGGATTGGTAGGTGAAATGTTAAATCAACCTTCAAGACCTACAACAACAACAACTACAACAAAATGTGACTTCCTACTGTATATATGGCATCAGCATCAAACGATGATTTAAAGAGTGTGTGAGTAACGTAGAATAGAATATCTTGTGTTTTGACATCTGTCTGCATCTGCCCTGCACTGTAGTGACATATCAAATAATTTCTTAAATTTTCCAGTGTGTTGTATTAACACGACGTACGCACAGGCGGTGTCACTACCGCTTCACGCGGTGATCCATCACCTACACATCCTGGAGGCGGGTTAGTGTGTTAAGTGTACGCTCATGTAATTAAATCATCAGATCGATACCACAAAGCTGTGAGCAACTTACGACTGTCTCTTTGGAGTGTATAAAGCCCTCTATCCTTTCTTTGTGCCCTGTATGCTGTGTGTGTGTGTGTGTGTGGGGCAGGGTTCTACTGAAACCCCTTTACATTTATCTACCTGCCCTTCCTGTTGATCTCTGTGCAGTTGTTAGAGATCACAGCCAAGATACCAAAACGCAGGGTCACATCTGGAAGAAGGGAGGCAAAGGTCAGAGGTCAGAGGGTGAGGGTTAAAGGCTAGTTTCCTGGCTTAAGGCCAAAGCCAAGGAAGGAGAGGTCTGGGGGGTCAGTCTCATCCTGCCCTTGGCCTTGAGGATCAATAAGAGCACGGTCTCTGCTTGCCTCGGTCAAACAACAGACATTTACATTTAGCCCACATCATCTCCCATCCCCCACTCTTTGTTGGATGGATGACAACAATGCGCTTTCTCTGCAATTTCATTCATTACATAGCAACTTACATTTATTGGTCTCAGTGTTTCCATTATCCATTGAATTGCTTTGAAGACTATAGATAGTTCAACCACGGCATCCGGTCGATTCAATGTGTCTTCTTTCAGGGGAGATTTATACCCAAAAAAAGACTTTAGAGGACAAAAACAGTCGCCATTAATCATAGTCAGGGTGTAAGCAGGGGTTATAAACAAGATGCAAAAAAATACAGAATTCTAAGATACAGACAAAATCTCAAAACAAGCTTAAAGGCAGAAGATCAGGTCAAATAATGTAAAGAAGGGATGGACAGGCAACCAAAAACCGGGACAGAGATCAGGAAGGCTCAGGAACCACGGTAACGCTAGATGACAAGGTAAGTGACGGGACAATCTGCAGATAACTCAGGGCTGACTAGGAGTATACAAACTGAGTAATTAAGGAGATAATAGGCAACAGCTGTGCAGGAGACAAGGCAGGAAGGCTGAACAGGAAGTGGTTGATATCAGGACTGCGACACCTGCTGGCACAGGGTGGAATAGCAACAAGGTAAGCAACAGAGGTAATATAGGAGAGATGGAGATAATACCAGCTGTGTCAGGTAAAATAATTAATGAACATTTATGGTAGATTTTCACGTGGAAATCCTTGTTGCCACTAAATTTTCAGATGTGAGTTGTTTTTTTTCTGTTACTGTAAATCAAATTTCCATTGTTTCTACTGTTGTTAGGACAGTTGCAAGTTTCCTTCACGAGTTCTCCCTCCGCTCGGCGCTCCCATCATGAACTTCTCTCCACCCTCCGCAGCTTCTCTGCGATCTGGAACAACAGAAGACAAACAGAAGTGATGTTGTTTGGACAGCGTTTACTATTAAATGGTCATTCCTTTGTATCCACACATGGTGCATTTCCAGTCCCAGAGCAATTATACACATGGCTACGCTCTGAGGTAAAGGAACTGACTGAATCTTTATCACCCGTGAAAGAGCATCAGCCCTGCGACTAACGCTTTTCTCTGCTTTCTTCATTCCCACTCATACGAGAGAGAGAGAGAGAGAGAGAGAGAGAGGATGATGTTCCTGAAATAACCAGTCTGTTTACATTTTTCATTCTTTGCAGAAGCTGAGAGAGTTGTTCACTACCTTAGACTAAAATTTTAAAGACTTGTCGGTTCTTCCTCCACATTAGGATTGATCAGTGCTATTTCAATGCTAGTACAGTATGGTCATCAGCCCAGGTGGAGATTAAATTACTGCTGAACTCACTTTATGGGACAGCTGTGGAGTCCACTCAGTGTTTTGGACTGAGGTCAGCAGAAAAAAAAAAGTTCTGGAGGGGTTTTGGGACAGCAAGCGGGGGGGGGAGGGGATATCCTGTAGTGCTTTGGTCCAATAAAAGCAACATGGATGACAAAATTTTAACACTGAAAAGAAAACGAAAGAAGATTGAAGATGAGGAAAAATCCTGCACACTTTTTTTAAGAGTACCAGGAGGACCTGAGCGTGGAAAAAGACAACCTGTGTATTATTTAGATTCAGGTCTTCTCTTAGGCTTGATCAGGGCTTGATTGGGAGAGACGTTGACTGAGGGTTTCTGTCTCCATCCCTGGATGACTTTGAAAGCCATGACCTCCGTACACAGCTCCGTCAACGCCAGCGCACACTGAATGCAAAGTGCAGGGAGAAGTGTTTTCCCCCAGTCCTGTCATTGTTATCCGCATAGGTCATGAAATCAGACAGTAACATACCCAAATGCATTCTTCTCTGTTCTAAGTCATCAGTTCCCATTAATGCATTATTTATCAGATATCTGTGGGATAACCTGGAGTCCTGGTGGAGTTGTTGGAGGCAATAACTGATATGTAGGCACAGGCGTATCGGTTTCGGTGGCAGGTCTGTGGGGAGAAGTGGTTTTGCCAATCATTAATTGAAGTAGAAACTCCAAACAGCGAACTCCTCTGCTACGCGGTAAACCAACCACGGCTGATTATGATCCTTAAATCATTAGCAGCTCGGATTTGTAACCACAGCACCTTATCAACAGAAAATGAACTCATAATCCCAAGACGATCGGTGTGTAGGAGGTCTGTAATTCAAACATTGTTCCATGTTTACATCTGAGAGAACCAGAAGCTTTTTATTCACACTTCTGTTGGGAAATTCATCCTATCCACAGTATGCTACAGCACTGGGCCGTATAGCACCTGGGGACCAACTCCAGATCTATAGCTCAACCCCAGCAACACAAAAATGAGAGCAATTGCCAAAACACGCACAGTTTTGGGGGTTTTTTTGGATTGTGGAAAAAATTTGAATATCTGGAGGGCAGAGAGAACGTGGGCCCTCCTCACAGAAAGGGCCAAGGCCGGCTTGGGGCTTTGTTGCAATCGCTTGCTGTAAACAACAACACTAACCACAGGTCCATCCCACATCCTGCCAAGAAGTTTTGTCAAAATTGGTTGCTAATCATCAAATAAACCAAGCAAGCACGCAAGAGTTGTGTAGGTCAAACGCTCTGGTTTTGTCTGTGGATCAGAACATTTCCTTAAATCGCATCCCTACAGGAGCTCCATATACACAATGATCATTTTATGTAATCATTTTAAAGTCATGCATGTATGTATGAGGCGCAGTTTTATTCATGATGATATTTTGTTTTATTTCCTTCATTCAAAGACAATCATCGCATCAAGAGTGGTATGTGCCGCAAATGTTCAAATCCTGCTGCACCAGGCACGCGGCATTTGAATAACAAATTCAAAAAAAAAAAAAAAAAAATACAGGTTAACCTTCAAGCTACAGCATGCTCTGATTCAGAGTTAAATATGCGTTCAGAAGATTTATTGTCTGCTGTTGATGGGCCTGTTGAAGCTGTAGAGGTGTCATGAACAGAGGGTTTATCCTGCTTTCTGCTCTCTCTCTCGTCACCACTTCGATCTACAATCAAGATAATCCATCACTGTGGCACAATGCAAAAAAGATATATTAAACTCAGCCTGAGCAAATGTATTTCCAGGAACGGGAATGATAATAAAACGCTACTCAAGCATCTTGTAACGGTTTAAAAAAAAAAAAGGTAATACATCTTCAAAGTCTGTGATCAGACTCAGGTCATAAAAGTGCCCTAAAAGAAAAAGAAACAACCCATGACAAATTTTACCGAGGCATTGGTGCAATAGTGAGAAGAGAAAACCGAGTAAAGCTGTCAATTTACCAATCAATCTACGTTCCAACTCGTATCTTAGGGTGACTAAATGCATTGAAAGGAGTCAGCAAAGGTGGATCGGGGGATCTAATCTGGATGCCTCCCTATAGGAAGGGGTTCCAGGCACGTCCAAATGACCGTGGGGAGACCATCGGGCAGTCTCAGAATAAGATGAAGGGATTATATATCCCATCTAGACAGTAAACGACTCGGGATCCCCCAGGAGGAGCTCGATAATGTGGCCAGGAAGAAGAAATACAGGCTGCTTGGCTTGGCATGCAGCCTCCATGATCCAGGATTAATGGTGGAAAATGGATGGATGGATGGATGGATGGATGCAATTCTGCTTAATATTACCACCGCACAATGCAAATACAAAATATTTCCCATTTCCCTTTGACATCATATCTGCATGCCGGAGCGTTCAATTTCTTGATATGGAGTTATTTGAGATTATCATAGCAAACCTGGGTACACATCATGTCAATCTGTGATCATTATATTCTGTGTAAAATTATATCACACAAATGTGTTACTGATGGGTGTAAAGGACGATCTAATCAGTTGTAGTGCTGAAAAGGAAGATATTCTATTTCCATTGTTTGCATATTTACATGATTAGTATGTAAATCTTAAACATCAATGCACCAGTTATCATTAAGTGCTTGTGGCTTCAAGAAAATGCTATCTGTGATTATTCATGTCATTCAGATCAGCGATTAAATATTCCTTCGCCTCAGAGCAGCAAAACAAATGAACCACGGCTACGGGGCCATTCTAACAGGAGCTGACAGACCTTTAAGTTATGTTTATTTATCACCAGTAACACGCGGCGGGCCCTCTTACACGGGGATCCTCCGGTCCTCATCAGCTGGCCTTCCTGCTCTCTGTAAAAGTTTGCAGAGCTCCGGTCTGAGTGTTTGTTCTGTCCTTCGTTTCATCTTCAGAGCTGCACCAGAGCGAGAGCGGGATGAAGGAATGAAAAAACTGAAATGAGCAAAATGGAAAAAAAAGGGCTGCGATATTTGAAAAAGAACAGTGGTGTGAGATGATAATTATTACTTTAAGGGTCATGGAATAAAAATGGACGCTTACTGTACGTGCTGCAGCGATGAGATGTGCTCAATAGGGGAAACTAAATCACAATCCACGAGTATAAATTCATAAAATACAATGATATGCATAATATATGGACATATTCATTTCATCTGCATGGAGATCCATTATTCACTCCAGTATATCATTACACTTCAACTAATACAAAGGCTACGTTTCCAACGCAAACGTGAAACGCCAACATTTTACTTTCAAAGGATGTCAGTCCTGTTTGGGGTCAAAGGTCTAATTTTGCAAGTTGAAACTCGTATAAAAGCACAACTGCCACTGGAAGGAAGCGCAGACGAAGCCCGATTGTGCCATCGCTGAAGCAAGAGGACAGAGTGTACATCATGGCGCTTCAGATTTGGCTTAAATATGACACACAACAAGCAGAGAGATTTTACAGTCCGTCCTCAGGTAAAGTACTCTAAGTCTTTGTTTCTGCGCTGCCGAGCTCGTATGTCGGTTCTCTCTGTGTGACTTCTCGCACCTGTGGGTGTTTCAGATTTGCCGTATGTGGGCAAAACTGCATTTAATGCAACATTTGAATGAGCCTTGAGGTTAAAGTCAATTTTACTTTTCACTGAATTTGGCTTTAGTCTGTCGACTAAAAATATGCAGAGGACAAAATGTATAAAAATAATGTGGGAAAGTTTGAACATTTATGCCAAATTGTAGACACTTTTTCATTCTAGATAATTCTAGATGATGGAAATCGTGTGATAATTATAAACTTTAATCAGTTATCTTTGACATTACATTAAAAAAAATCAGTAATCTAAACATCTAAAGTTCTTCCTTTTTCGACTAAGAAGAAATTAATCATAAAATAAATTGTGAAAGGTCCACGGAAACATTTGAAGAGAAATTCAACAAAAAAAGAAGAGAAAAATAAAGTCGGCATGAGAAAATTCATCGTAACTTGATCATTTGTGATCCATTGTTAATTGAGTCCTAAACACAATAAAAAGGCACAAAAGGAATTTACTGCACAGCTTTCAACAAAGAAAAAAACAAAACAATATACAATTACTCTCTGTATCCTTCAATGGATTAACAATAAACTTAGTGTTTCATTTCTATTTTAAAGTGTACTTCAAGCGGCGCTGTATTACTTCAGCGTACATGCATTACCTCCAGCCATGACTTCCTGTTCTTGTACATTTCTGCATAAATGTTAGCAGAAGAAGTCTGATTGTGCCGTTGTAACTTTCCAACAGCGTCGCCTCCATTATTATCCAGGCGCTGTGATGTAGTTCAAGTGTTAATAATCGGCCTGTGTTTGTGTCATTTCAATACCTAATACATGATTTTCATAAATGTTACTCTAATGAAGTATCTCTTATGAATACACATGAAGCGGAAAACCAAGAGAGTAGAAATCATTTGAATAGTTGCATTAGAATTGTATATTTTTTTCTATTAAATATGGTAAACAGGGCTTGTGTTTGTGTGTATTTTTGAATCCATTTACACACACTGACATGCTTAAGACAAACAAACCTGACAGTGACATTAATAAACATGTGTAACATTAAAACAAGAGGAATTATGGTTCAGTGGAAAAGAACGGCTGATATTTTATTGCACCCTGGAGACGTAGCCTATATTGTATTATATTATGATAGAAAACAACTAAAATACATTGTTTAATTATTTTCTACATGATAGATTAATTTTCAAAGATACTGTGGGAAAATTGTATACACAAACAACATTTCAACGAGCTAAAATGTGTTATTATGTCCAGCAAATGTTGGTTTGAGAAAGATGTGAAAGATTAAATGCTCAGTGTAAATTCAGTTAAAGGTCAACAAATTGCTTCATTATGTCAATGAAAGTCTATATTTGGGGAAAAATATCTATTGCAAAATATTTTGGCTAAAATAAGACAAATAATCACATCATTAATAAAAAAAAAACCCCAAAAAACGGTCATTAGAAGATAATCTGTCATGTTTTATTTTAGAAAAAAACTAAAACCTTCTCTAGATGTCATTTTATTTTAGAACAGACCTCCATAATTTGAGAAAAGCACAAATCCAGTGACTTATTTTGCTCAAATCTTCCTGCACTCAAATAATCTGACACGAAGTAATTTAGCGGCGCATAAAATGTCTCTATGTTTAGGATTTGTGGCTTTGCGTGCTATTAAAAATGTATGAATATTCAACAGGAAAGGTGGTTGAAGAGTCCCAATCATCTCCTACACGGTTTGTCTGGCAGTTAAAAGTGGAGCTGCTGAGAGGGGTTTCACTGGGAGGAACATTAGCATCCCTTTGAAACAAGAGACCTTGAGTATGAACGAGGGCCCTTCCACACATACTCTGGAATGTGATTTATATGCACAAACTGGGCTGTGAAAGTTAGGCAGTCGGAGGATCCACTGGATATGTAGGTGCAGGCCGGTCAGCCGTGTAGAAGCTCGCCGGTCCCTGTAAGTTTGTCTGAACTCACAGTCTACATAGAGACAACATCATCACGTATGAATCATAACAGGATGAGTTTCTTGCTTAGAAGCAGTCAAAGTCTTGTGCTGATTTTCTCTTGTTTGTCTGGGACCCGACTTCCTTTTTGTGCCACCAGCGACCTGTGTCCTCAGCTCTCTGAATTAAACATGCACAGTCCTCTGAATTGTAAATTGTCATAATTATGCAAGCCATTGTCTATTCATTACTCCAAAACGAATAGGAAATTATGTAGAGCTATCTCCAAAGTGGAAAGTAGCGTGTAATACGACTTGCCATATTGTTCATGCAATTCAAATATTTTCCCTTTTTTTTTTTTTTTCCCTGAGAATTGAAATTAATCAGATTTAAACGAAATCTGACTTCGGTGTCGTGTGGGATTATGATACATTTGGAAGATAAGATATGATTACTGCACTTCAAGCCGTGAGGTGAGAGCACTCAGGCAAAGAGTGTTTTCCAATTAAGTTAAACCTCACTCAAGGTTAAATATGCAGAAGGTGATTTTACTTTACACACTCGCTGGGAGTCCTATAACGCGGAAATAAAACGGATCTATTTCTCAGTTGACTTTGTATATTAATAAGAAGCCAAGCAACAGACGGCAGACATATTAGTATGCAGACTAGTTGACTATGTGACCCCCAAAAACTACTAGTCAACAGTTAAGAATGCAGTCGAGGAAAAACACTGATTTGTGTGTGGCAATATTTATTTATTACGTCATTTATCATATTTATTCCAAAATCATTTTAGACACATTTCATCAGAATGCATCCTGGTTCATGTGGTACCTTTGGAAGCTTTGGGATTTTCAAAATAAAACCTTATAAGGATGGACTCGGGTGGTTACCTCTGAGTGTTTAATGCTTGGGAGTGAGATAAATAAGTCGTGGCTGTGACTTACTGGAGCAAAGGAACAAGATAATTAATTTGTGATATTATCATATAAAATGGAGGAATATTATCTTCATAATAATCACTAAAAAGGAGGCATGATTCCATTTTTGGCTGTGGCTCCTGAATCACTCCATAGTCTCTTAAAACCACAGGTTTGACAGGAGCCTACATCAAACTACAACCAACACACAATGAAAATCATTGCAGGTTTGAGTCTGAGTCCGAGTCCGAGGCGCTCTTTGCTTTTATTGCTGTAACAGACAGAGACGGGCGTCTGAAACCTGGACCAGGATCACATGCAGCTGGTGTCCCATTTTTTACAAATTATTTATCTCAAGGCCAGAAGTTATAATCTGGTACCAATCAGCAGTCAGGGTGTGAAAGACTTAAATCAAACAGTCAGATTAGAAAACTCAGCAGTCAGATTGTAACTCATGGTTGTGAACACATGAAATATGCTGGTTAAATATGACGGTTGTAGCATCCAGCAGGAATCCAGTTGTTAATGTTGGATTGGATGTACTTGTGTCCTTACTGTGTTCTACTCTATTCTATTCTCTGCTGCAGTCCACTATTGTAAAGTCACCGATCCAAACATCCAAACACACTGAGCAGAGCTCATAAAACTGTTGCCCATATTCATACATTTAATTTTTCTAAAACGTCCAATCACCTGCTTTAGTGTGGTTCTATGTACCGTATGCCAGGACCTCCAGTGAGATGTGTCCATCCGTCTCCTGTCCTCTCCCTCCCTCTTTGGAAGTGTTACCGTCTCATCCCCTATCTCCTCATCCCGGAGGCCCCTCCCCACCTCCTGCTGCACTCCATCCCTCTGCAGAGCACAGGTATTTGTTTAGGAATCTCTCGGTGGAAATTATACTCCATCTCCCGCGCTCCCTATCAACACACAATTATCATGGGCAATCATGCAGAACACTGCTGAATTCAGCTGGGACTGCACTCTGATGACATTACTGACTGCCGGGCCCTGCTGCCAGAGGTAGCCTGCTCCACACACCTGCGTTAAAGCTCTCTCTCTCTCCCTCTCTCTCACACACACAGCGCACACACACAGATGATTAAATATTTTTTCTATTATTTCATTCAAACCAGGAAGTCCACAAGATAAGAAATCTCTTTCCTCGGGGACACTCGCCTGAAAGGACAGCTCCAGCCTGAAACAGAGGACAGATCCTGTGATCTTATCTGATGCTGTATTTGCATCTCCCAACCTCTGCAGCCTCTCTGCGTGACCTGCAGCGACTCCGTTGAAGTTTGCTGCGTATCCCATCCCAGGAAAGCTGCACCAAAGTGCTGGAGGATTAGCAACCATGAACGTCCGTCATGTAAAATCAAAGTCAATCTGAAAGAGGAATCAACGCTGTAAATCTCAGGTGTTTTCTCCCATGAAAAGTCTGTTACAAAGCACAGAGATGATACAGACACATGAGAATCACAAGAGTCCATTCAGATCCTCATCAAACGCTCCATTCATGAGTGAAATTACCAAGTGTGAATACCGTCATCCACAGATTCAACCTTTGAAGTTATGATTAAATGAATAATGCCACATACACTCCACAGACTCCACAGTTATGCAAAGTAGGATTCTGCCCTCTTTCTAGGCGCGCTGTGAGGTCAATCAAGTGAGACAACAGTGCCCTCTTGTGGCCATTCCCTTAAATGTTTTGTATATTCCTGCGCAACCACACAAACTATTCCAAACAGGAAAGTTTGTCTTTCTCATCCTCGGTTTATTTGCAAATACATCACAAATCACAGAAAATGCAAATATCAGAAGCTATTATTCATTTACTTACACATAACACCTCACCGAAGAACTGGACTGTAAAAACATAAAGAGGCAAGCTGTGAGTAATATTTGATTCATGCTGTGAGCTTCATTTCAATGTTAGCAGATTGAACACATGGGCACTGGATAACAGATTAATTCATCTTAGGCTATGTACACGTCGGCATGGCAAAATGATGCTGAAAAATAACACACCTGACATCAATACAGTCAAAGAGCTTTGAATATTTCATTATTTTCACAAGCACACACTTTCCACTATGTGATATGATGTCTAGATATTACTTCAACTTAAACCCCTCATACACTCGTTTACAAAATTATGGCCTCAAAGCATTTGTCTTATCATTGTCAGTGTGGGTCTTTGCCCTCCTCACTCCATCTTGAAGGTCTGCACAGAAAACTGATTCCAGCGTCAAACAGAATTTATAATAGTCCAAAGTATGAGTTATGTTCTTCAGCCAATCCTAATCTACCATCACATACCACCGTTTTTAAATTTACTTTTTTAGGTTTGTAGGTTTGTACGGCTGTGAAGAACATGTTGTTGTTTTGTTTTTTTATCCCTAACACATTTGATCCACAATCTACAAGTGCTGTAAAAACTCTTTTATGAACAAAATGGTTCCTCTTTTGATGCTGGAGGTTTTGCAGCATGTGATCGTTCAGTCGAACTACCTCATTTAACCCATTAAGCAACGGTCAATGAGTGTTTAAGGCAAACAGTCTGTGGATATTTAAAAAAAATACTTAAGGGATAAATTTAGATTGCTTCTTCACATAACCTTGTCGAAAAAAAAAAAAGAAATTTCTAGTGAAGCTGGAATTTAAAAACATCCTAAAATCCATTATAGTAAACCCTTCTGTTTCTAAGTTATGGCACTTTTTAAGTTTAATTACATTTCTCTTTGTTCTAGATATGTTTGGTATCATTTTAGACATTAGTATTCGAATATATTTGGCATCTTTGTAAACTTTGGGCCTTTCAGGTGTATTTAAAATGAAAACTCCAGTGTTTAATGAAGACAAGTTCAGAGGTGGTCACTCACTGTTGAAGGGGTTACACCATCAAAACTCATATTTGGCATTTATTGCACATTCTGCATGTCATTGGCCTTTGAGATTGGACTTTCATTAGAAAAATCAGGTTATTCTTAATGTAATGTGTTATTTTTAAAGATAGCCCAGTACTGCATGCTGCGTACCTCAGGAGAAAACAGTTGTCAGCATGATTAAGCTGCCATTACAGCTCAACAATAGGTTTGATCCTGTTCAGGACATTTACACCATGGAGTCCCAGTGTTACAGCAGTGACGCTATCAAAGCACAGACCCCCACAAGCCCCGTCTCTCCCTTCCATCAGACAGCTGTTCGATGTTACAAAGGTCAGTGATAGTGAATCTGAACAGTCCGGCCGATGAGGAGGAAAAGAAGACCCGCCAGCAGGCAGAAGAAGATTCCAACAGGGGCAAACATGAAGGATAGGCCGTAGTTGAAGGACAGCTGGAAATTTTTACACAGCACAGATCGCTGATATTCGACATAGAGGTCGACCACATCCAACACCTGCACCCACAGTACGTACATCACCACCACACACAGCAGGAAGAGACCTGAAGACAGAAGTAAAAGAAGGAGATCACACACTTCAGCAGCAGAGGCCAAACATCCAAAGTAGAGTCCTAAGTCTTACCAGATATGAGGAAGAGGGCGCCCCCTGTCTTATACAGGCGGTGACTGGCGAATGGAGCAGCACAGATGATGACAAATCCACCAAGAACCACAGCGGCCACACCAATGAGCATAGAGATGCTCCAGAAGCCTCTGTAGACTGAACAACAGAAATGGGAGGCAGGTAAGAGCGTAAACACACGGTGTATGCACGGTCAAACCTCAACGACCACAAAAAAACACTTACTTATAGCAGAATTATAGTCTGTGCCATTGTAGTTCTGGTGAGGCACCGGGAATGGGAAGAGGTAGGCGTGCATGCACACTTTGGACTGAGGCTGATTTGCTGGAGAGAGAACACGTTATTTTGGATTATGATAAAGACAAAAATGCTGACAAACAGGTGACAAACACATTATTTAAGTCCTTTAAAAAGCATTACAAAACAGAATACCTCTGTCAGGGTCCAACAAAGATCATATTGTCAAAAAAATATTAACAAAATATGAACTTTTTTAACATGGATCTTTCTCTTTGTTCTATGGGAATAACTGTTTAGATCGTTGAGATCAGTGCGTTTTTTTATGGGATCTTTGCAGTATTAGGAAATCATTGTAAAAATACCTCATCACCTATTTTGTCAAAACCATGTCATAATGCACCTTCCATAGCATTGATTAGTGTTTATATGTTTTCTTATGTGAAATCCTGATTCTCTGCTGTCCTGCTCTGCCCCTCTGTGATTCAACCACAGATCCTCACACAGTTATTGTCCATGGCTTGAGGCCAGTTGCAACAATGATGCACCATTCAAGTTCCACATCAAAGCAGCTAGAACACAATCATCTGACCGAGGACCAGAATAACATCACATGTGCAGAATCTTTATATAGTCACATGACAGGGTTTAAGTATATAATATGCAGTTTATAGATTGTTTGGCAAAAAAGGAGACATTGCTGTATGGCAGAGTCATGTTGCTGGGGGATAACATGAGAAGAGAGAAGACAGAAAATAGAACAGAACAGAAAACTGCCTGTTGTCACATTTTTGTTACTTTTACCTTTTTGTTATCATCATTATTATAATTATTATTTCATCATGCTTCATCTGTCTTACTGAACCAGAGCTTCCACAGCAAATTTTCGTCATCCATGTTGGCAGCAAAGGAGCACTTCCAGAAGAAACCCTCATGGAAGAAAGTGACATTATCATTGCTATCCTGCTTCATCACCATGTCCCCGCGCTGGAAGACAGAAGGAAAGCACAATGACCGACTACTGCTGTGGTACTGACGTATCTGTTGACATATGCTGTCTTTTTTTAATATGATTACGTGCTGTATTCTTTCTCCCTGTTGTTTTGACTACATCTCTGTGGACTTGAGATTCTCTTAGTAAATTAGGAGCCAAGTGGTGCGTTGTTATTTTCTCTATGTTACATCTCATTCTTTGAATTGCCTCTCCCAAGGTTGTTGTGTGTCCAAGCCCTTTCAGACACTGGTGGAGATTCTGGACTTTACAAATAAACTTAACTTCATCAAGTCTGATTATAGATAATTACCAAACCCTTGATGTCGACTGCTGACTTTTAAAAAAGCCTAAATCGTTGTCAGGACTGTCTACAATGGGTGTCAATGCGGTAGGTGGCCATACTGGTACATGACAGCTGCTGGGTCAGGTCAAGGGTTGAGCTGAGTCAGCACCTCTATCATCGTGGAGGTTGGGTCAACTGAGTGTGTCACTGAAACCACTGTCTGATTTATTTACACCATTTATCTATTTCTATACTGTCAAATTTCATTTCATATTGGACTCCAACATGGAAAACCCTAACCAGGACAAAGTCTTGAAGAATCTGAACGAACGTGTTCGTCCAGTAAAAAGGGAACAGGACCAAGTCTCTGTTATGCACGGCAGCAGTCTCAAGTCTTGGCTTGTCTGTCTTGACTTGACACTTGACACTTACAAGTCACATGTCAAATTTCAAGTCTTGCCTTATTCCTGGTGATTGGTGAAATGTGGAGAGTTGTGACTTGCAAGTTAGACATTTTGCGAAGACTGTTGATGCACTATTTTAATTAATAGCGTAAATAGCTTTGGAAAAACCAGACACTGATACCACAGCATCAATCTATAAACTATGTACTATACACTACTAGTCTGGTTTTATTGGGCTGATTCCAGCACCAGTGCTTACTATGAAAAGACAGATATGTTCTCGTAGGTGATATTTAATCCCATAGCATGTGATGTTTATACTGTATTTCTATCACCAGAGCATATGGTGCATGGCTGCTCCTCAATCACTGCATAGCTGCACACCCACTACACCAAACAGTGTCTGATTTCACGAACAGCTCCTGAGGGAGATGGGTCTCTGCCCTATACTTTATCTCCTGAGAGATAACTGGTGACAGACACACTCCAAAATAGGAGAAGTGGATTTAATTGTGCTCATCCACCGTTAGAATATATGGAAATAAACATGAACAACAACTTATAACTAAGTTCTCTCCCTTGACACAAATCATCCAGTGGAGAAAATATGGATGTCTGGGTTGTGTAATATTGTGTAATTTTATCATCTCATCACTTTTATCTTGTTTTATCTTACTTGTTGTTGTCTTAGAACACAGACAGCTGTAGACCATTTTCGGCGACTGTTTATTCTGTATCTGAGAGCTCACAGTGACTACATTCAAAGCATTTGGTGTCGGCTCAACAAATGTGGCCTGCTTATCCTCCCAGCTTCCACGATGAGCTGCTACAGGAACAGTTAGTTACTCACCTCTATTGTGACGCCACCTAGGCCAACGGATCCATTTCGTTTCGGGTCACAGCTCTCCGAGGCCAGGAGCCAGTAATCTGTTCCAAAGGAAAGGACGATGAACACGGCCCCCAGCGCCCCGAAGAACCCTGCAAAGAAGAGCGCCACACTAAGCTTCATGGTCCAGGATTAAGGAGCCACGGGATACACAGACTCAGGCTGCAGCTACAATGTGTGCATGTGACAGAGGGGCAGACACAGTCACTCCTCCTGCACTTTAAAGTATCCACACAGTGAGATGGGTTCGTATTCTCTCCGGTCGGTTTCTGTCGGTTTACTGGATCTTGACTCCTTCAAGCTGAGTTTGTTATGGGAGGACAAGTAGTGCCAGGCTCTGCAGTCAACCCTCCACCCCTCTGAGCTATTTTGGGGCCTGACTGAAGGTGCCTGCTGGCCCACTGTCTGCTACATCGTGGGCCTGAATGTGTGGGGCATTTGGAAAGTGTGGGGGGGGGGGGGGGG